>MNCI01016234.1:192076-284125 GCA_015680685.1 Gnetum montanum | reverse complement strand
GATATTGATTTTATCGATTCAAATCGAGGTAGCAATGAGGATTGATATTCTCAGTCTTGGAGGACAAAGGCTTGAAGAGAAAAATAGGATATTGATCAAGGTAGAAATAGGCAATTTTTGCTAATGATCGAGGAGGATCAAAATAGTTATCAACTTCGATAGATGTTAATTGATTGACATCGATTTTCTCAATGACAATTGATCATCCAATAATTGTTTTTGTATGCCCTTTTAGTATAAATAAGTGCCTTAAAATTGTATTAGGAAAAAGGAATAATTGATACCCAAACAAATACATGTCTAGTTGAAGTTAATTTTTCTGAAACTTGTTTATTGAGGATTCATTAAGCCTTGTGGCAACTATAGATCATTGGAGTCCATTGTTGGGCTGTTGAGGTTGCTACATTGGAGAAACAACAAGGCAAAATCATAGCTTTGGTGAAGGCTCCCTTGTGATCCTCAAAATCCATATTATGTTCCTCATTTCAATTTGGTTTAATCATGAATTTCATTCTTGAACTTAAGATTAGAAGTTAGGATGAAAGTTCATGTTTTTGCTTATGAGTGATAGTCATAAGTATGAAATTTGATTGGATTCAATTCTAATAACTTTATATTTTGATGTCCTTTTTGACTTTTGAACCATTCATCCATGGATATGACTTGCGTGTTAGTCATAGATGAGGTGACAATTGAATCTCTTTAAAGATAACAAAGTAACCCATCTCCAAATTTTGCCTCGCTCGTCAATTTTGCAACATTGCTAGGAAGGTCGGTAAAGTCAATAAACATCAAGGGTTTTGTCTATTTTAATTTAATTTTGTAATTTTATATTTTTAGGTATATTTTAAGTTTTGTTTCTTTCATTGAGTAATTTGAGAAATGATTTCTTTTACTTATTTTTCCTACATAACAACAATTAAAAATAAGGACAAATCCTAAGAATCAACTCTTATTGCCCAACCAATAGAGACTGTTGAAAAACTTGCAATTAAATCAATTTGTAAAATCTTATGAATGGTAGTCCATGAATCTGCCAATGAAGAGTGTGCTTGTTAAATGCAATCAACAAAACAACCAAGGAAACCAACACAAATTTAACCTTCTATGAGCATTTTTAGCCTTTACAAACATACACAAGTCAATCAAAAACAAAACCAAGTGGAAGAAATACAATCAAATTCTAACTCTACTTCCTCTTTGATATAATATAATATATGTTAATTCTAGAGTAGAAAAAGAAAGAACATAATATAATTTTTTCATATATGTCAATTCTCTATTTGATATTTCAACTATTTAGTTGTCCAACCCTATGATAATGGAAACATTCTTATATCCCCTATTGATGATTCCTCAACTACATTCCTAGTCAATGGACAAAGGCTTAACATCATATTGAAAAACTTGGAGAAGATGAACTAGTAGAGCTATGTGACCCAACTTATCCCGTTACTAATGAATTACATGACAAAAATCCATTAGAAGTATTAGCTCTTAAACATACCCCTCAACAAGACTCTTATATCATAAACTAATAAAGAGAGTATTTACAATCCACAACTTTTACCTTGAAAAATGTAGAGGATAATAGTATCTTCTATTGTTAGTTGGGACTTTAAAGAATTTATTTTCATCATGTCTAGAATACATAGGAGAAGGACAACTCCTCCTACCTTGAGATTGGTAGGTTTAAACCAAAAATCTAACTAAGGGTAAGCCTTAGATTAATTAGTGTTTTACACATAATAAACTTCATTATTTTTAAACAATATTCTTTAAGTAAAATGTTCATAAGTCAAGGTAGGTAAATAGCTTAGTTTATCCTAATTCTTATTAGTGTTTGTTTTCTATTAAGTACCTCCTTGTATTAGTTACTAAGGTGGAAATGATGTGTTATATTGGACATAGTTCTTTAGTAGTAAAGGCATCTACTGATATCAAGCAAGATCAGTGCCATGTGAGTAGTCCTTCAAAATTAATTTGGCCCCCACAAAAAACTCATGATTGAAGTAAGTTAGATATTGAATTTCTTGCAAAAAAAAAAGGAAGAAAGGACAAACAAAAGTAGAAGAAGAGACGACCCCACAAGAACCTTCAATCATGAGCTGAGCCACACTCCCATAAGAACCTTACAGTTGGGGTGATGTTTGAAGCTTATAATTTCAAGCATCCCAAAAGAACCCCCTTCTATGAGTAAATTCTTTAAGGGTTGGGTAGTAATTACCACTTAAATAATGATGCCACTACCATAGAACTAGGGTATAACATTAGTCGCAAAGTAATGACTATTCCATAGTCAGTATCTTCATGGACAACTTCACTTCTAATCATTCCTATTACTATATTATTTAGTTACTTTGCTTTTTCTTCTTTGTATCCCTCAAACTATTTTTTTCCTTTTGCTTTTTGTTTTTACCTCTTTTTTACCTTTTGCTATTCCTCTTTTTTATTTTTATTATGTTATCTTTCAATTTTTTTGCATGGTCATCTCTTTTGACTAGTGATACTTCTGTACATGGGTTTTTTCTTTTGTGTTTCCCATCATGTCTTTCATAAGAGTCAATGGTTGAGATCCCTAATATGGTGGCTAATGATGGATACTAACACTCTTCACCCATTGCCTTTACTACCATCTTAGCCATCTAAATATATAAAACCCATAATAATTCTTACTTTTGGTATATCCTTTGACCATGTTTCCTTTTTCATACTTTGTCTTTGCTAATTAACCTAGGTATGTTCCATACCTTAGCTTAATTAGGGGGAATAACCAATTTGTAATGGATAAGATAGTAGGGTATAACCAACATGGAAGTTGATCCATGAACAAGTTAGTGAATGAGTTAGATACAAGTAATGCATCTTGGGTCCTTAAATCATAGAAAGGGGGTCTAGTCCTTGAGGTTGTAAGACATTCTTATGCATAATGAATTAATGAGCGGTGAGGTATCCCTACACCTAGCCATACAAATCACTAAGGCATTTACATGTGATCTGGTCAAATTCCATGGACCTATAGTTCTCTAGTGCACTAGTTTTTCTAGGAAGTGAAATGGACATTGAGAACGTTCATTGTCTTCCCAACTACACTTATGAGGCTCAAGGGTATGATTTAAGTGTAATTGAGGTACATGATTTTTCTCATTTTATGTTTTATAATTTTAATCACCTAAAACAATAATGAAAGGTAGAGTAATTTAATATCTAATTCATTTACTACCTAGCTAGCCTAACACAAGTACCCGTCCCACTTTTCTAGACACATCCTGAACACATATAGTGTTGTTGAGCTACCAAACATTAAGCATTACTAGGTTACCAAGCACTATATGTATGCTTGAAGTGGTCGTGCTTATGTTCATTAACAATCAAACATTAATTTATTAATTTAAATGCATTAAATTAAGTGCATGAAAGTAAAGTACATTAAAGAAAATATTAATCTATTCTTAGTGCTGCAAGGATTATCAAAAGAGTTTATTTTTATTCCTGTGACACTGCTACACTCAAGTACATTAGTATTCAAACAAAGATTCATACACAATCAGATTCCTATTGTAGGAACTCAAAAAATATTCTAACTTTGGAGACAACAAACCACAAGAGATTTGGTACTCTGACTAAAAAAATATATAGAAATCATGAGCCCAGGCAATATATTTATAGGCTAGTGTATATCCCACGATATTGAATATCTGACATCATGTCTGGACTCCAACATCAAATACCTAACATTGAGGCTTTGACATTGGGTATCCAACATTGGAGCACACAAAAAACATGATTCATCATACCCCCATGACTAAATGAAAACTTGTCCTCGAGTGAAGAAGAGGAGGAACAATTTCCTTACAAAATATTGAAAAGGTATGGGATTATTGATTGACATACAAATTGACTCAGATGAAACAAATAGACTCTGAGTACCCAAGTGTATGGACTTACAATATTTATAAAATTGGATGTTCATGATGAGAGAAGTGAACACTTTGGATAAAACTAACATCCAATGTGTCTTGGTAGCTAAAGATTGAGAGAGAAGATCTAACAATCATGAACGGTCCACATTGTGTGATACTGCTGCATCATCCCTGGTGAAGATAGTCCCGCTTCTAGTCCATGCTTCCCACTACAATCATAACAGAATCATGAATTAGTATGCAATGTGCAATGCATAGCTATTAAATGTCTTGTCTTTTCAATGGTTACACTTGGCTAGGTTGTGAGTATGGTAGATTAATTCCTTCAGTCATGTTAGTGGGAAGTTTGAAAAATAGGGTAAAATAAATAAGCAGTCCATTATATTTTAAAAAGTTCAACTCAAGGAAATATTTGAAGAGGATGTAAGAATTCACATCAATAAAAAGAAAAGTTTACTGAAAAATGTTGTGAAGATGTACAGAATTGGATGTCATTGATGGGATAAACAAAAATATTTGATTGTAAGAGTGTATAAGGGTAAAAAACTTAACTAAAGCAACCAAAAGATATGCAAGTGGGTCCTCCCCAAAGCAGGCACAAGCCTTTTATGCCCTAGCATAACCTTAAACCAAAGAGTTTATGGGCTCCATGGATGATTAATGGTTATAGAAGGTTAAGTACAAAAACCCAAAATAAATCACCTAAGAATTCTAACATATCAAACCAGAAGATTGAACAAGAACATGAAACCAGCAATGAGGTGAGATATGGAAAGCATAGATAGATGAGAGAGAGAGTGGAATGGAGTTCCTAATTAAGGTCACATGAAGTCCCTTGCGAATTTTATGGTTAAATGACTTGATAAGATTCATCATTAGTTTAGACCAAAACCAACCACATTCAGTGACTTCACATCATCATCTTAAGACCAGTCCATCCCCTTGAGACACAAGAGTGCTTCCACAAAACAACAGTTGTTCCTTATTTAAGAAGAAAAGAGAAGTAGGAATTGAAGAAGGGCCTTATTTAGAGGGTACCTTTAGGTATGGGTAACATATCTTTCTAGTCCCATAACTAGTTCTTGTAGCTTGTTTATTTTTTATAAGGGATGTGCTTTGAATTCCCATCATTTTTTATGAGAACCACACTATGCAAAGACTTATTCAACTTTATTTTATTGGTCGACACGGAATCGTAAGAAATCCATGAAAACACACATGCACCTAGGCAAACAAAAGGGCACAAAAAATATTGAATCCCCTTGAAGTCACACCTTGTTCAAATGTTTAAATCATTTTCAATTCCAAAAACTACCAAAGTCACAAATTTGTTAAAGTTTTATTAATGAGAAAGGGATTGCAAATTTCTAGAACAAGGAAAACCATAGAGTTTGTGGATGGGTGGATGATATGGACTCATTTCTTGTTGTATGAAAAAGAAACCATGTTCTAATTATTTGTAACGAAATTCAAAGCTAGAAACTAGACAAGAACAATTAAATAACAAAATAGTACATGCCAGCATCAAGCAACACATTAACACTATACCTGGCACTTATTAACGAAAAGTTAGAAAATCACACAAAACTAAAATAAAATATAACAGAAAGTGTAAAATTTTTAAGAAATAGAAAATGTACTAACAATGGTGTAAAAGAAAAATTAAAAAATATTAATAACATGAAAACAAGAAAATGTAAAATAAAGAATGTGTAAAACAAAAAGTTGTAAAATAAAAGATGTGTAAAACAAAATGTTTAAAATTTGAGGAGCCACTTATATGGTTAGCATGGATGGCCATCTCCCCTATGACTAAGTTAAAAGGAGGAGATTTGAAATATGGAGTGTGGTTGTCCATTCGATGAGACGTTCATTGTATTAGCTAACTTATGCTCATGAAAAGGTTTGATTTGTTGGATGCTGACCATTTGTTTCTTGTCTAGGCTCTTAGGTTTGTACATCATCATGGCCCCAAAAGAAAAAATTTCATAAATGATGTAAGGTCCTTCCCACAACATTTGAAACTTAGTTCATTGAGGTACATGAGTGGGGTAATAGTAGAGAACCTTATATCCTAGTTGAAATTTGACTTTTTTGATTTTAAAGTCATGATGCTTTTTGTTGTAAGCCTTATGAAACTTGTTAGATGATAGGGCTACTAATTAGTTTTCATCTAGTAAGTTGAGATTCATTAGTCTTTCTTTTTATGTTAAACTCAAGTCAAGGTTGAGGTCATAAGCTATTGAAAGTGTATGGAGCTCGAATTGAATATAAAGTGTTGGTATTTTTCCATACATAAGCTCATAAAGAAAATAGCCTATATGAAGTTTCCATGTTGAGCAATAGGCCCAAAAGGCATCATTGAGTTTTATGCTCTAATCTTTCCTATACCTGCTAATAGTTCTTGTTAGAATACTTGTGATTTCCGTATTGGCAACCTTAGCTTGATCATTAGCTTGGCGGTGGTAGGGTGTTGTGAGTTTATGTTCAACCCCCAAGAATTGCATGAGCTTCCAAAAAGTAGTGCCTGTAAAATGAGTTTCATTATTTAAAATTAATGCACATGGCACACCAAACCTATTTACAACATTTTTTTGTACAAATTGAGTAGTAGTAGAAGATATACAATTGATGATGGCTATTGCTTTTGTCCATTTTGTAAAATAGTTAACAATGACTATGATGGATGCCTTTCCATTTAACATGGGCATGATGGGACCCATGAAATCAATGCCCTAGATTCAAAGGGTTCTAGTGGTTGAATCCATTATTGAGGTCCCTCCATTCAAGTAGTCATTCCACCATCTCATTGGCATCATTCACAAGAGCAGACATAATGGTGAGCATCCCCAAAGATTGTTGGCCAACAGTACCTTGCCATTAGGATTTTAATGGCCATGTGTCTTCCAGCATCATGTCCTCCACAAGGACCTTCATGAGTGTCTTGGAGAATGCATAGTTGATTAGCATCAGGGACACACCAATGAACCAAGCCATCAACACACACCTTATAGAGATGTCCTTTAATCTCCATGAAGTGTTTTGCCTGGTGAAGAAACTGCTATTTCTTCCAATGGTCCAACCCTTGTGGCATCTCTTGGGTAAGAACATAGGTGAGAATGCCATCATACCAATTAGGCTCATTGAGAAATTATTCAGTTATAGCCCTAGCAAAGAGGAGTTCATCAGGAAACATATTAGATAGTTGATTTTCTTCCTATTTGTTGTCCCATCATAATCGAGACAAGTGATCAACAATCACATTCTCAGTGTCCTTTTGATCTACCATCATAAGATCAAATTCATACAAGATCACCAACCATTGTATGACACAGGGACTCATCATTGGCTTATTCATTAGGAAGTAGATGGCACTATGGTTCATGTGCATAAACACCTTGTATTCAAGCACATAATGCATGAACTTCTCTAGAGCAAACACCACTGCAATCAATTCTTTTTTTTAGTGGTATAGTTTAGTTGTGCATACACAATGCTTTGGCTAGCACAATGAATGTAGTATGGACATTTCTTATCATTCATCTACATAAGCATGGCTTCCAAGGCATAATTTGATGCATCTATCATGACATGAAATGATGTAGACCAGTTAGGTGCTTATAGGATTGGATTTTCTACAAGTTTCTCTTTCAACTATTGGAATGCTTTTTCACATTCTGTGATCTAGAAAAATAGAGCATTTTTCTTTGTCAACTCCACCAATAGCTTTGTGATCTTAGAGAACTTCTCTATAAATTTCCGATAGTAGCCAATATGTCTAAGGAATGATCAAACATCTTTGATAGTTTTTGTTTGATGGATTATTCCTTAGATGACCCTTCTTTTCTTAGGGTCTACCTGAATTCTTGCTTGTGATATTCTATAACCCAATACAATGCCTTCCTTGATCATTAGGTGACTTTTTTTCCAATTGAGCTATAAGTTGGTTCAACACATCATTTTAGTGCTTGCTCAAGGCGGTCAAAGGCTTGGTCAAATGTAGTTCCACAAGTGGAGAAGTCATCCATGAAGACTTCCACACCACTTCCAATTTGCTATTGAAAAATGCTTAGAACTAGGCATTGGGATGAAGCAAGAGCATTTCATAGACCAAATGGCATCTTGTGATATGCAAAAGTTCCCCAAGGACTTGTGAATGTTATTTTTGCTTGATCCTCTAGTGTAATTTGAATTTGGTTATAGCCACTATAAACATCTAGAAAAATATAGTAGTAATTCCTAGATATTGTGTTTAACACCTAATCAAGAAATGGCAATGGAAAATGGTCCTTGAATATTGTCATATTCAATAGTCCAAAATTGATGTAGACCTGCCACTTGCCTCCTTTCTTTGGCACAATTATGAGTGGACTAACCCACTCACTATTTGCAATGGGATAAATGAACCTTGCCTTGAGGAGTTGTTCAATTTCCTCTTTGATGACCTACTTCAGTTTGGAGTTTAATGACCTCTATGGCTACCTCATTGGCTTTAGTATAGATGCAATGCTGGCATATCCTAGGATCAATCCCTATGAGTTTAAGATATAACCAAGTAAAAGATGTTGACCACTTTTCAACTACATTAAATAGATATTTTCCTAATTTGGAGTAATATTTGCATTGATTATGAATGACTTCCCATTTTTTAAAAACACATATTCCATTCTGGTTGGTAGCATTTCTAGTTCAAGGGATTTTTGCTTAATATTTTTAGGAATTTCCAACTCTCCCCAACAAGTAGAGAGTTAGTGATGAACTTACTCTAGTTAGTGATGAACTTACTCTAGTTCATCCATGCCTATGATATATACACATGTCAAGCTCTAAGTTAGTTCCATGTAGAGTGTGCTACTCTTAGAATCAGCGCTCAACCATTCAGTGCCCTCCTGTTTTGTGACTGCTATGTAGAAATGCCTTTGAATTTTTGCTTATGATGAACACTACATCTATGCACATAATTACATCATATATCACTATATGTGATGCATAGAACTTGCTTCTTCTTAATCTTTCTAAATGTATTTTCCTTCGATATTTTCAAGAAAAGATTTTTGATGTCCATTCTTACATCAATGGTATTAATCCATGCCCTTCCCATGATGATTGGAAAATCCCCTTTGTAGTTCACCACCTTGATCACTAGAAAATTATCAAGATAAGACCACCTACAAATAGTGGTCACAATATCTTCCACCAGTCCTAATGGAATAGTGATGGACTAGTTTGCCAATTCAAATCGATATTGCTCTTCTTGAGAGAAGGTAGGTTCCATGCAGTGTACATCTTATGAAAAATTAAATTGATACCAGAAGCTAATTCAAGAAGAGCTTTGCATGGGTCATTCCCAATAATCTACAAATAAATGAGAGGACTTCCAGGATTGGCTAGTTTTGTAGGAAGGTTTCCAGCATGGATCCAATCATATACAGTGTGAGTAAGAATCATAGTATAGATCCTAGGCACATTCTGATTTGAAGGGGACTCGAAGGAATTTGATATAAACGAAGATTGAGGAATAGGTTTGTCAACCATGGGTGTATTTGAGGGCTGAGGTGGACTATGGGATCGAAAGAAAGGTCTTTTCTTTAATCAAGTATTTGACCCATTTAGTTAATGATCCAGTTGTAGATTAATAGCCCTAGTAGCACTGCGTTATTGTGGTTGAGTTGGTAGTTCATCCTACATAGATGGAGTAGACTATAGCTATGCGATTGGAAGAGGAACATGTGTAGGGATAGGAGAGGGATAAAGATAAAAGGTGGCATCCCTTCTTTCATGTGGAGAATGAGTTTGATAATAATTAGAAGGGTGGTAGTAAGATTAGAAAGTAGAAACATGACTAGAGGAGTCACATGGAGATAGGGGCTACTAAACATAGTACCCATATGGATCAGGTTTCCTGTAAGGGTATTGTTGCCTTAGTGGTGCTATCACCCATGATTATGGTTGCTTCCATTATTGATACTATGTTTGCGGTGGAGTTCCACTAGGATAATATTGTTGTTTCTAGAGAAACTACCTAAAATTACCTTGAGAATAAGATAATCTTCTAGATGTTTGCCTTTGTGTTAGTGATGGATTCAAAGCATACACCCCAAAATCCTATAAATGTGACACTATGGGGCAACATCCGTTAGGATGTACATACTAGTGGATGTCACATCCACCATCATCATCTAATTTTCTTTTTGCAACTTCTTCTATTACAAAAATCTTACCCTTACCTCTTTTATAGGAATGCTTAATTTCCTTGCACCTCTTGCACTCACAATCACTATCTATTACTCGATCAGTTTTTGTATCTGATAGGAACTTAATTCTAATAGTTGCCCTTGGGCATAAACACTAAGGATTCTCCTTGTTTCTGATCAAAGCCCATCTACAATTTCATAAAGTTGATCTAGTTTAGAATAACCATGGCCAAGACATTTGTGCATAAAGGAATAGTATTTGCTAATGGCAGCATCCAAGGGTTCATGTATTTCTTGTTTCAATTCATGGATTTGCCCTCTCAATTTAGACAATCTAGAGTATGTTTGATGTTTATCATTAAACATTTAAGCATGGTACTCCATCATCTGATAGATTTTTGCTCTAAGGACTAGTACCAATTCTCTGCTTCTTTAATGAGTGTCCTTGGGAACAACTTAAGTTTTTGCCACTCATTCTCTATGTTTTGTAAGGCACATGCATCTTGAAAATTTTGGAGATGATTCTGTAGATTAGAGTTATATCCTCCTTCGAATCAAGGAATATTATTCCTAGCCTTTTAATTCGACTATCCTTCACATTCCTTGTTGGAATTTGTACTACCTCTACAATATTGAGCATACTTCGAGTAGCAAGAAATGGCTCATCAAGGCCATCATCATGGTGCCTATGATGACCTCTACTACCCCTTTGTTCATGGTAATGTGCCTCTCTTGAATGTCCATGCCCTTGATCATGCCTTTCCCAATGGTTCCTTTGATCATTTAGATCTCGTTGGCTATTTTGGTCACCTCCATCACAGTCTTACCTCTTGTGGTAATGATAAGAACTAGAAGAAGAAGATGATGATGATAAAGGTAAAGAGGAAGAAGGACTAGCACCATATTGGTGCCTGCTACCACCTCTTCGATGATCATGGCCACTATCACGATCTTGTTTCTTATCTACATTCCTACCTTAACTTGCCCCTTTGGATCCTTCTTTGTCATTGGATCCATTCTTACCAGAACCAGGATTGTGAGTTGTGGACTGCAAGTTTTGGTTTTGACCTCCTTCACCAAAGTCAAAGAGAAGAATTTCACTTAATAGAAAACCCCCAAAGGAGGGTCCTCTACTATCTTTTTGGTACAACAAGAATGAAGAATCATTAAATCCTTTTCTCTTTGCAAATTTATGGAATTATTCTAGTTGTCAATCCTATAGACATTGTGCCTTAGTGGGATGATAATCCCTAGTGTCAGTATCTTGGATAACATACTCATCATGATGTTCCTGGAGACCCCATCGTATAAGAATTTATTGGAGAATTACAAGAATGGATCAATTAGGTAGCAACACAATGTTTCCCTACATGTCACACCACCACAGTTGTTCATCCTGATGTAGGATGAAGGTAAAATTAGATACATACTCATTAGGATGATTATATACCACTTGATATTATTACAACACTGGCTAATGAGCTCCATTAGACTTGGGTAGAGAAGCACTCCTATGAGAAGAAAAAATTTTCAATTAGATGATAAAAATGTTGTGTGCTTTTAACTTTTGTTGTAGTAATTGTAAAATGTCATATGACTCTAAGGTTCATTCCAAAGATCTTGAATGATTTTCACTAAATTCCAAATAGCACACAAAACAACCAAAAGGTCCCCTACAACAACACCAATGATGAGTGGGGGGGTACCCCTACGCTCAACCATACAAATCACTGAGGCATTTATGTGCAATCTTATTGAATTCTATGGACTTATAGTTCCCCAGTGCACTAGTTCCTCTAAGAAGTGAAATGGGCATTGAGAACGTTTATTGTCTTCCCAACTACACTTGTGAGGATCAAGGGTATGGTTTAAGTGTAATTGAGGTACATGATTTATCTCATTTTATGTTTTATAAGTTTAATTACCTACAAAAAGAATGAAAGGTAGAGTAATATAAGATCTAATTTATTTATTGCCTAGCTAGCTTAACATAAGTACCTCTCCCACATTCCTAGACACATCTTGAACACATATAGTGCTGCTGGGCTGCCAAACATTAAGCGTTGCTAGGTTACCAAGCACTATATGTATGCTTGAAGTGGTTGTGCTTATGTTCATTAACAACTGGAAATTAATTACTTAATTTAAATGCATTAAAGTAAATGCATGAAAGTAAAGTGCATTAAAGAAAATATTAAGCTATTCTCAATGCTACAAGGATTATCAAAAGAGTTCATTTTTATTCCCATCACATTGCTACACTCAAGTACACTAGTGTTCAAATAAAGATCCATATACACTTAGATTCCTACTGTAGGCATTTAGAAGATATTCTAACTTTAGAGACAACAAACTATAAGAGCTTTGCTACTCTGATTGAAAAAACTATAGACTTAGGATCTAAGGCTTGATAAGCCTCAACCAAATGTTATTAAAAACTATATATGTACTACCATGGCCACTTTTGTTCCTGTAAATTACCACTTTTAAATGATGTGACTTCTTATACAAACTATAGGCTATGTTATGTTATTTTTCTATCTATGATCTTATTGTATTTTCTTCTATAAGCTTTAGTTATGTTTTATTTTAATTTACCTATCTTTCACCTATTGTGACCAGACACTGGCCACAAGCTAGTCAAGGGTTGTATTAAATCCTGAAATCTATTTTAATTTTCATAATATAAACAAGTATTTTAACAATATTTATTCTTCTTTACTAATCAAAGATTATCGATTTCTACAGTAGAAATCAATAAGAGCTAATGTTTTCTTTAACGTGGTCATCGTAGGTACTCAAGGCAACGACAGTAATCAATATCAATTTTATCAATTCAAATCTATGTAGTGATGAGAATTTATATTCTTCTGAGTCTTGAAGGGCAAAGTATTAAAGAGAAAAATAGGTTATTGATCAAGGTATAAGTTGGCAATTTGTATTAATGATTGAGGAGGATCAAAATAGCTATCAACTTTGATAGATGTTAATTGATTAACATTGATTTTCTCAATGAAAATTGATCATCCAATAATTATGTTTATATACCATTTTACTATAAATAAGTGCCCAAAAATTGTATTAGGGGGGAGGAAGAATCGATACCCAAACACATACACATCAAGTTGAAGTTAATTTTCCTAAAACTTGTTTATTGATGATTCATTGAGCCTTGTGTCAACTATAAACTATTAGAGTCCACTGTTGAGTTGTTGAGGTTGCTACATTGTAGAAACATAAAGGTAGAATCACAGATTAGTTGAAGTCTCCCTTGTGATCCTCAAAATCCATATTATGTTCCTAATCTCAATTTGATTTAATCATGAATTTTCATTGCTGAACTTAAGATTAGAAGTTAGGATGAAAGTTCATGTTTTTTCTTATGAGTGATAATTATAAATGTGAAATTTGATTGGATTTGATTCTAACCACTTTATATCTTGATGTCCTTTTTGACTTTTGAACCATTCCTCCATGGATACAACTCACGAGTTAGTTGTATACAAGGTGATAATTGAATCTCTTCAAAGTTAATGAAGTAGCCCAACCCCAAATTTTGCCTAGCTCATCAATTTGGCACAGTTGTTAGGGAGGCCAACAAAGTTAATAGACATCAAGGATTTTGTATGTTTTAGTTTTTTTTTGTAATTTTATATTTCTAGGTACATTTTAATTTTTGTTTCTTTCATTGAGTAATTTGAGAAATGGTTTCTTTTACTTATTTTTCCTACATAAAGAAAATTAAAAATAAGGATAAATCTAAAGAATCAACTCCTCTTATTTTCCAACCAACAAAGAATTTTAAAAAAGTTGCAATTAAAGCTGCAATAGTAGGAGTTATCAAATTAATTTGTAAAATCTTAGGAATGATAGCCCATGAATGTGCCAATGAAAAGTGTGCTTGTTAAATAAAATCAACAAAGTAACCAAGGAAACCAACATGAATTCAACCTTCTAGGAGCACTCTTAGCCTTTACAAATGTACACAAGTCAATAAAAAATGTACTTAGTCTAATATTTTCTTATCAAAAATTTACTTTCACTCTTATTTATTTTTATGCATGTAGTTAATATTTTAATTCTAAAATGTATGTTAAATACGTTAAATGAGTATGATCAATTCTAAGCATAAATACATTATCGTTTGATAATCCTACTAGTCTTATTGCTTAGTATGCCTAGCATAAGTTCATGATATGTACAGTGAATTGGGAATAGATTCTCATCATTTAGACTAGCTTAGGATTTATTTCATTATATCTTAGATTAAATAGAAATTTTTTTATATTTTAATAATATTTTATTATGGCTGAAAAACATCAACAATCATATGCATCAATTACAATTTACCGTACAAGGTAAATACAAGTGTAATTGGAAAGACAACAATCCATGATCAATGCTTAATAATATAGAAGCTCTAGTAGTCTAGTTCATAGATTATGATAAGGTCACACACAAATTCTTATGGTTTGTATGGTTAGGCATAGGGATAACTACTCGTCATTGGTGTTGTTATCAAGGACTAGTACTAGTGTTCTAGATTAGTTAACATTATTTACAATCATTATTAAAAGATTCAAGGTCTATCAATCAAAAATAATAATATTTTATTAAGTCACACATGTTAATTTAAAATGTATACATTTTACAAGAATGATTTTCCACTTGTTAACAATCCTATAAGGGGAAGTGGTAGAATGAATTAGGAAAAAGATGATGTACCCTATCAAGTTAAAGTGATCTACTAATATTGAAATCCTTATTATCTAGAGTTTACCTACATCCTTTACCAAGATGAATAAATAAGATGAAGAGATTTGGAATGAACTATTGTGTTACTACCTAATCATGCAATCCCATCAATGTTAATGGTTGCATTAATGAGGGTTATATTGGAAGATACTCTTATTGGCTACAAGGTAGTTGATGAAATCTCTAGGTCTTAGCTAACTGAGGCCCAACTTTGCAAAGATCGTTTCATTAAGGAAAATCATGAAGTAGCTTAGGAAAAAGGAGCTATCATCCCATTAACCACATAGCTTGAACAGAAGGATACTATTTACCATTTAGGAAAATCATAATGTCAAAATCCTTTCCTCTTTAATGTAGATGGTGTAGCTAACTCATGGCTACACTCAAGGTTGACAAGAATTCAAGAAAAGGGGAGAATATGACCTAACACAAGAAGGACTGTTAGGTTTAGATCTTCCAACAAGCTATCAAGAAATAATTAATAGAGTCATGGAAGAAAGGCGACGTAACATAACTCTCTTAGTTCTTCATCCTCATCAAGCTTTGACAAGGATGAGCATAGATACGAAAGAAGAGGTAAATATATGTGGACTGGTAGAGACAATGGACGAGATCAAAATAAAAATAAAGGAATAGGAGATGATTATGATAGAGATAAAGATCGAGTTCACAAGCACAAAGATGGAAGAAGGCATAGTAGATAACATATAAGAAGCATGTAATAGAGACCATGATGAACATGATTATGATGAATCCCTGCTACTAATAAGGATCATGGTAAATATAAGGGAGGATATTTACATTCCCACTAGGCATCAATGAGATAGCTTAATCAAATGACTTAACATGAAAAACATTCCTAACTTCAAGGGAGGCTACAATTTAGATTCACAACATCATTTGCAAGCCTTCCATGATGCTTGTGCCTTGAATAATATAGAGAACAAGTGGTAAAAGTTCAAATTGTTTTCAAAGACACTCATAAAAGAAGTAGAGATCTAGTGTTAATCCTATGAACTAGAATCCATTAGGAGGTGGAGTACAATGCTAGAGCTATTCATTAAAAATACCAAATACACTCCCAAGTGTCTAACTTGAGAAAGTAGATTTAATGGTGGAAATAGGGTAGCCATGAATCCCTTGATGTAGTCTTATGCATATGCTATTCATTGTTGCATAGGTGTTAAGGCCATGGCTTTTCTCAAAGATAGAAATTGAGACACATCATACATGGATAAAAGAACAAAAAATGAGAGAATATTTTAGGATCAGCACCCAATGAATACTATCAAAGATGAGGATCCATTTGATTCAAAGATTAACACACCAAGTAACCAAACAAGAGGCTGAACTTAAAAAGAGAGAGAGTATTGAGAAGTATAACAAACATCCATTCCTTCATACGAAGGATGCTTGTTCTTGGAAGAGAAGGCAAGAAGAGAATCAATGAAGAAGGATATTTAACAAAAGACTTTGTCAATATAAAAATATATTTCAAATATTGCAGTATCGGTGAAATATGATATTTTGTTTATGAAAAATTCATAACTTTGTAATATAGAGTAGATCCTTGTACAAGACAAGAATAAGGCAAAGAAGAAAGAAATAGGAAAGGACATGTATAAACCTAAAGTCAATGCTATTATTGTAGATGAGATTGCTAACTTAGATTTAATAGATGATGATGGATGTAACTTATGCTAATATGAACATCCTAAGGGTTTTTGCCATTTCATTTCACATTTATAGGATTTAAGGGCATATGCTTTAAACCATAAGTTTATTAAAAAGCATATTCCTAGGAGACTTCCTTATCCATAAGGTAGTTACAAGTAGTTTTATAATAAACATTAACCTTACAAGTAGTATTATTAGCAGTGGAAAAATTTCATAGTTGTGTGGAATGATACCACCAAGATAGCAATATCCTTATATGCAGCCAGATCCATATGAGAATTATGTCCAAAGTATCATGGACCTACCACTCTTAGAGCTGAATCACACTCTTATCTTTCTCATTCATCTTTCATGCATCTTCAACCATCACACACCTCTTTCTTTCATGTCACCTCTACTAATGCAAAATGAGATACTTCCATAACCATATCAAAAGAGTGCTACAAGAGCCATGATCATGTAAATGGATGATAGTTCAAGTGGTTCCAAGTACAAACCTTGGAAGCATTCCTTATTTTAACCCATGAGTCCATCTAAATCAATGAATGCATTAGTGGCTATAGATCCCACTTTAGACTTAACATTCTCTAACCCCTTAACCAAGCCACCTTCAAACCAAAATATGAATATCAAGGGTGTCATGTTATTCTATGTCATAATAGATTGGATAAAAGCATGTGCTCTTCCAAAGAAATGAACAGATCCTAGAAGTCCTTTACTTTAATTACAAATTACAAGAAATCCACCATGTAAACATCTATTAGACTTAGGTTCCAGAGTCAACTTAATTTTTCAAGTAATGTACAAGAAATGGAACCTACAACTACTCAAGAAATGCAGCTTTATGTTGAAGCTTGTTGATTAGTCCATCATTGTTCCATTAGGTTAGGTGAAGGACATTGTGATCACTATCAATGAGTATCCATATCCAGTTGATTTCTTGGTCATTTATGTGAATCACTACAAGGGAAAGTGTTCCATCATCATGAGAATGACTTGGCTAAGCATAATTGATATTAATCTTAAAATCAAGAATTTTTTCTTGGAAATATTTAAGGAAAATGAGCATATAATAATTGAGAAGTAAAGGGTTTCATGTATCACATATAGCAGTATAGGATATAACCACATGAGAAAAGTATCTACCATCCAACAGAGAGATATACAATCATGTAGCTCATGTGAAAATGAAGTGTGTGTGCAAAGGTGCCTGTACACAATAGCCACTAAATAGGAACATTCTTAGTTGCTAATAGCATATGAAAGTTGCATGTTCACCATATGCATAAATTCATAAGAAGTACATACTAGCTATTTTGTAGAAAAGTTGAATAAGATGGAGAATGTATGATAGAAACTCTCCCAAGCATTATAAGTATAACAAAAAGACATTAATTGGGAAGAGTTGAAAATCCTTGAAGAACCTATGTTTGAACTAATTATAGTAAAGATATTATTAAAATCACTTGAATGTGTCTTTTTTAAAAAATAGTAAATAGGTTATTATAAATTCAAAACTGATAGGAGTGTAGAAAATGAAGCTACTAGAAGTTGTAAACAAGTGCCCAGAACCTTCCTATGGTCTTATGATGAACTTATTAAAATTGACCTATGTATATGCAACATTGCATATACATGAACCTTATAATCAAGCCAAAATGCTAATCATAATGTAGGCTCAATCCAAAGATGAAATAGGTAGTAAAGAGATAGACTAAAAAGCTTCTAGAAGCTAGATTCATTTATCTTGTAGCAGATGGTGAATGGATGAACCTACTTGTAATTATACCAAAGAAAGGGGATCAAGATGAATTTTTATTTACTTCAAGCTATTGAATATAACAGCTTTTAAAGATCACTTTCCATTGTCATTTGTTGATCAAGTGTTAGATACTAGAGTAGGACACAAATATTATAGCTTCTTATATGATTATAATAACTATAACCAAATCTAGATTACACTTGAGAACCAAGTAAAAATTACATTTATGAGTCCAAAGAGGATTTGTTCATATAAAAAAAAGCTTTTCTTTTTTGACTTGTGTAATGCTCCTGCTATACTCTAACATCTAGTCTTAAGAATCTTCTAAAAGCAAATTGGCAATAATGTTGAAGTCTTCATGAATAATGTCTTCACCCACAAGTTAGACTTTAAATAAGTACTAGATCATTTGAAATGGGTATTAAAAGGTATCTAGAGATTAATATAAAAATTAATTAGTAAAAGAGCCTTGTGGTGGGATACACTTATAGTGGATCATAAATACCTTGTTGTTATGGTAGGGTTATACTACCACCCAAATTTTCCATGTGATTAATGNTTCCATGTGATCAATGAAAAATAGAAATTTACAATAATGAATGTGTTAAACTAATCTCTTTCATTCTTTTCTTTTTTCTAAAAAAAGATAACTACAAGGAATATTTTTCTACTACAAGCTCATTTCTCTTATTTATAAAGTACTCAAGATTAGGTGCTTGATGAATTATTGTCATAGGATTGTGGCACTAGTGAAAGCTTCCATGTGATCAAGAACAAAATTACAATAATGGATGTGATTTAAACTAATCTCTATTTTTTAAAAGTAACTGCATGTAAGAAAAGAAAATTAAACTCTCACACTTCAATTAAAATTCATCAAACTAGACACTCTAGGGTTGTAACAATGCCTCATTTATTATAGTTGTCTTAGTGTAATCAATTAAAAAAGAGAAATCTATAACAATGAATGTGAGTTTAACTAACCTCATTTCTTTGAAAAGAACTTGCAAGGGAAGGTTTGTCTATGATAAGCCCCTTTCCTCTTAATTTAAAAAGTGCAAAGAATTAGACTCTCGATAAAGTATAACTAACATAGATCAAATTAAACTCTCAACCTCTAATTAAAAATTATCATGCCATGAATATTGGGCTTACTACAATGTCACATTCATACTAATCATGGCTAATAATTAAGCTTACATCAATATTAATAGGTATCAAAACAGGAACTCGAGGCATATTACAATGTCTCAACAGTAAAAAACATATAGATAATCATTACATTTACATCATCATCATCCTACCTTTGTCCCAACAAAATAACTTCGGCCAGGTAATCATCACATCTACATGTATATCCATAAGTAAGAAGAATCAAAGTCATAAGCAACTAAACTCCTCTTTTGTTTTTAATGTGATGGGGCTATATTTGCTCAAAACACCTAAGGTTTTCCTAATTTTAAAGGACTTAAAAAGATCACACTCTCTATGAAATGCAATAGACCTGAATCAAATCAAACATATAAATGATCACACATTATACTTGCATCTGAACCAGAGGAAGCGCGAAATCGTCTCCAGCAATATGGCAGACTTCAGCCAGAGAACTTCTCTACGCTTGACTGCTTCTAACTCTCGCAAATTGGTACCCAAGCTGCTCCATGCCATTTCCATTTCATCAAAACAGATAAGTTCACAAAATCTTGTGTGTGCGCTGTCTGTAATTTTAAAAATCTGGAACAAGTTTGAAGATTGTCTTGAGATCATTGTATCCAACGATGGTGTTTCTGTTATTTTTGGTGCATTGCTGGAAGCGGAAACGATAGATGTTTCTGAAAAATGCATAGAACTTTTACATTCCATCTGTCTTGGGTATCCTATTCGCTGTTTTAGAAGTGGAGGAATCAATAATTTAGTTTCGAAATGTGCTTATTTACCTATTGAATCTCAAAAGAAAGCCATGTCATTGTTACTGAAGCTCTGTGGAGATTTGAAGGATGAAGAAACGCTTATGGCTGAGACCCAGAATTCTTTGCCGCACCTTATATATCTATTAAATTACAATGATGAAGGTATTGCAAACAATGTATTATCTTGCTTATGTGTAGTGGGGAATGCATACCTTAGAATAACAGATGGCCAAGAGATATTTTTCTCATCATCTTTAATTCCATTGTATGTTGCTGTACTGAAGGATTTGCTGCATCCTGTTCTGGGATCTCGACTGCTAAATATACTAGGAGTTTTCTTCAATCACTCCAAGGATCGTGGTAGAGTAAAGAGAGAATTTCTTCGATATGGTTTCTCGGCCCCACTTTCTGATTTGATGAAATTGCTTTGCCAAAATCACGTTGAAGAATTATGGTATGCTCTAGAATTTACACAATTGTTTGCTTCTACCAATACCGGAGATCAAGAAGGTTATGCTGACGCTGATGCTCTTAATCTGGAATTAGCAAAGAATCTTATGCCTGCTTTGATGTAATTGATTTTTCTCAGAAAGTGTCGCATGTATACAAAGATTTTAATCATGGCATCATGATATCTTTGCTAACCATTTTGAATGAGGACAGTCTGACATATTTGATAAAGGAGATTAATATTTGTTGGTTTCTGGTTGAAAACATCATCTTTCAGGAAACTCCTGAGTCCGATCAAAGGGCCTTGGAATGGATTACATTGCTGTTTCAGAGAACCCCAAGTGAATTTAAAAAGAAATTCATAAGAAATGGCGGGCCTGATATCACGGATTTCTTATGTACAAATACGCTCGTAATTGAAGATCTTAAAGCAAGGTATCTGGTAAATATAGATTCTGAATTGACCAAAACTCTTAGGGAGGTGCAACACCTTTGTTAGAAATTGAAGAATCCAGATGAAAATAGTCCAATCAAGGTGAAAGAAGCCGTTTTAACTCCAATAATGAAGATATTTACCACAGATGCACATGAAGGTGGTCTCACATATTATGAAATTATGAAGAGCGGAATTTTTGACTCTCTGCTGGACTACTTGATGGAAGGTAAATCCCATAATGAAAAGGAGAACAAGAATAATACTTGTTTAACTCCCAATGAATCAGTCTTTTACCAGGTGTATTGGAATTTAAGAAGTGCAAAATCAGCCTTCCTAAGTAAATGGGTAAGAAAGCTTAATCAAGTTCTATCATAGTTTGATCAATATGAACAGTGGTTATGGCAAAACTTGTACGTAGAGAAGACATTAGATGTTGTGAGGGTTCTGCCTCATGCACTTTCCAAGTCCGATCCATGGCTCAAAGTTCTAAATCTGTTATCTATCTCAAATGAGATTAACTGCCATGCATCCATGAGGATTATTTCAAAAATGATTGCGCAATGTTCAGCAGAGAGAATTGAAAAAAGCAGTATATTTTCGTTTATTGGGCAGATACGTGCTTCAGATGAAGAGTTTGTAAATGAAAGTATGTCAGAAAGATTGATAGAAACCGTGCAATCTGCACCCCAAGGTGTCATTGTGATGCTATCTGAACTGTTGGTGGAAAAATATCGTTTTGCTTTTTCTAGTAAAGCAAAGAAACTACTGCTAGAGAAGCAGTATAATTTGGGATCATCTAAGCAGAAAACTGAGGTGGATACTAGAGTTTTATCCGGAGAATCTTTAATGGAATCAGCTGTAGCAGCCTTGCTAATTCACTGTGGACCTGAAAATCAAGAAAAGGTTCTGAACCTAAAAGTTGGTGAAAATGGGAAAAGTGCAACTGCTGAAATTTTTAAGATTTTAAGTGGAGACTGCAGAAAGCTGAACATGGAATGTGGAGACCAACAAAAGATAACGCAGCATTGTTTCCTCAACCATATCATCACAGTTCACCTATGCGGAAAGCTGTAGCAAAGAAATTTTTCTTTCTGGGTCAACTGTTAGCAAAGTCTCTTAAAGATGGAGTTCCTGTGTGCATACCCGTGTCTCCAGCTTTCTACAAGATGGTCTTTTTGGGGACGTTTAACCTCTTAAGACATTATTTCATTTGATTTCAATTTGGGTGCTTTGTTACTGGAGTTTCAGGCATTTTAGCACAGAATTAATGTTCCCAATTGTTCTGCTTCATCTCTGGTTAAAGATTTTAGAAATTCAAGGTTGCAATACTTCTTTACCAGAAACGAAGTTCCAGGAAACCCTGACTATCCACTTCCAAAGCACTATGAGCCAAAAAACTTTGAAATGTACATCAATGGTGTAATGCAGACAAGAACAGCAGAAAGATTGCATCACTATGCGAAGGAAGTTTTGAACGCCACTGCTAGAAATGCAATACACAAATCACTATCAGCATTTCTGAAGGGTTTTCTCGAGAATTCTACCTACTAAGATTTTCAGCATATTTTCTCCAGATGGGGTAGCTCTTCTTTTCCGAAGGAGCCCCTGAATGAACATAGCATCAACTTGGGGAATGACTTACGATAATTAATTTAATTTTGCAAATTTGAAATATGTCTTAAATTTTTCCTCAATTCCATTGTTCTGCAATCCCATGGTAACTTTTCTTTATTGATAATATGATTACTATAAAAAATTTCAATTCAACTTTCATTGATGTTTCTTTAGTTGCTTTTTCTTTTTGGCTGTTTTTAAAATTTCATGAAATTTTCATGTTGCATTGAAATAGGTTAACAACTCTCTTAGGATTCCCTACCTAAAATATACAATATACATTTTCAAGTTTGGAAACATATGTGCTTCAAGACAGCTTTTACAGGTATTATGTATTTTTAAACTCAATGATAATTTACTGTTAATTGTAACCTTGAACTTGAATTGAGGTATAGGGTTAGATTAAAGTTGCTAAAGCATAATTAGACTAGTTAAATAGAATATTGAACTATATTATTAAGACAAGGCTAGGATGATGGAAGAAGATGTTCATGACATGACCTAAAGAATGATATAAATTACTATTTGATGAGTCGTCATTTGGTAGGCCCCGATGTTGGATACATGATGTCGGAGGAGCCTCGACATCGAAGCCAATAAGCAACGTTAGATATCCAACATTGCCTCATCTGGGTTTGCCTATAAATATAGCACTTGGGTGCTTGGATGAGGGGGGATGTAGAATGTAAGAAGTAGGAGATAGTTTTAGTTTTCAGTTTCTTCTCTTTAAAGTTTGTTATTTCTAGTGCATGTTCGTAGTGTAATGTTTGTAATTGTATGGCACCTTTGTTCGAGTGTGACATACTTGGACACGTTAAATGACTGGCAACAAAGATCGAGATTACTGCCATCATTGCCACATCCACTTAGATTAATATTGTTTTTAATCGTTAATTATTTACTGCTTTGTTTAGTTAAATGTTTTCATTTATTGTTATTTACTATTTTTGTTATTAAGTAGAATGCATATGCTTTAATCATGAATGTTTAAGTGTAGATACTTGGTAATCTAGAAGTGTATTGTTTGGCACAACTAGTGACATACACTTGGCAATCCTAGAAGTAGCCTCGTGAAGTCCAAGACATGTACGGATGATTAAGTGTGAATACTCATCACATGTAGGCTAATATAGATCTTGTTTTCCATTGCCCAGTAGCTTAATTAATCCCTCTCTTTATTATTATTAGGAGTAGCATAGAATTAGCAACAACATCATATGCCTCACTTTGGACTAAACCATACATGACACAACTACCACTAGTCCAAGTAGAAGATAGTGAATTGCGATCAAAGCATAGCGATCTAGATGCCACAACTAGTCCCATCCATGGAATTTGACCAGATTGTGAATGAATGCATGTGATTTGTATGCTTAAGCATAGGGGTACCTTGACACTCATCATTGGCCCCGTTGTTGGGGATGATGTTAGTTAGAGTTGTTATATCATACACGATCATTGTAAAGCTATTAACAAGATATCTATTAGAAAATATTAAATCACACACCATAAACTAAGAACAATGTCTCTCCCACATGGAAATGATAATGCATTGTATAGCAAACACATTCATTTGAGAAGTAACGAGATATATGATGAAGAAGATTGGAGTGATCAACCTTATGCAGGGGTTACTTATGATCATGACCACCTTGACGACACCTAAAGACTACATTCACCTAAGGCAGACAATCTCAAAGAAGATGGCATGAGTCTTGAACTAGGAGAGCCCTAAAGACCTAAGACCTCATGGAAACCAAGAAATGATAAATCAAGGAACCTTGAGGTACACCAGAGAAGCCATGACAATCTTTTTAGTTCCTCATCTTCCTCTTTCTTTTTAACATCTAGTTCTAACAAACATGAATGTAGGTATAGAGATAGAGCTCCACTAAAGGGTTAGGCTAAAAACCAAAATCGAACCCATGGGAAAGATCAAAGACAACATCATCATGATCAAATGAATAGAGATAGCCATTTTCCTCATGATCTGTTTGATGATGATGAATCCCTGTTGGCCACTAAGAGCCTAATGCATATTATAGAGGCCATTAAGATATCTCGCAAGCATGGCAACAAGAGTCATTTGCCTATGCTTGACATGAATAATATTCAAAAATTTGTAGGAGGCTATGATTCAAATTTGCAACACCATTTACAAGCCTTCCATGATGCTTGTGCTTTCGACAACATCAAAAGTGGATGGTAAAAGCTTAAGCTCTTTCCTAAGATACTAATTGATAGAGTCAAAGTGTGGTATAGATCATTGAGACCAAATTCAATTTGACAACGGTCTACAACGATGAAACTATTCAACAAGAAATAACAAACCTATGCAAGAGTGTCCAACCTAAGGAGAGAAATCCAAGAGAGAAACAAGAACAACATGAACCCTTGGACATGACCTTAGATAGACATTATGCTTTACTAAATAGATGTATGGGCCATGGTTTCTCTGGGGAAAGGAAACTTTTCCACATGATAGATGGGCTTCATAATGAAATAAGGGAAACCCTTGGGATATATGCCCTAGGGCAATTATACAAGCTCTAAGTCCATTAGATCAAAGAGCTAATTGAGCATGTGGCAAAAGAAGAAGGAGAGATATGCAAATGGTAGAATGTTAAGAAATATCAGTGGGACCCAACTCTTCAATCAAAGGGGATTCATATTTATTGTAAGGAGAATGAAACTACTCTCGATAAGGTGATTTCACAACAAACCTTGCTAATGAAGGAGTCCATTGATGACCTAGAAGGAAAGTTTAATAAGATGTCTAAATGGATAAATGAAAAATGTTTTAACTCTCATTGAGATAGTTGCGGAGAAGATCATGCAACACAAGCTAGGAAATCACAATAAACAAAGGACACCAAGCCAAGAAACAGCTAGGAACACTTTTTGGCAAATGAGAAAAGTGGCTAATAAAGGTGAGGCTAAAGACTCAACCATCGACGAAGATGATGGGTGTGAGGTATGCATATATCACCATTTGAAGGATCATTGCTTAATATTGTTGCATCTATAAGAGTATTGGGTGGGTGCCTTAAACTCGAAGTTTGTGAAAAAGCACATGCATGGGATATTTCCTCTCCCACAAGGTAACTATAGATAGTCCTATAACTGATTGTACCATCCTAGGAGGACTTATTACCAACCTCAACAAGATCATCAACTACAATGGTAGCAACCATAGTCATGGGGCAGGCCACCACCAAATCAACCATATCCATTGACATTGCATGGATATTATGTTCAACACCCTATTTCTCCAACTAGTTCTGCATCCTCTACTTCAAATCACGACTACCACTCTCCTGAGTACCATCAATCCATGACATCCCCTGAAGAATCACCACCTCATGCCTCTTACCATCCAACCTACCCTCAATATTCTCATAATCCACCTCCTTATATGCCATTGCCAACAACTCAAGAAATTTTAGTGTCCAAATATCAACAAACAAGTGTCACTTTTGCTACAAATGTGCATAGACATGCTGACACTAGTGGGTTCCAGCCACAACAAAGGAAATGTCCCTTCTATAGAAAAGGTTGTAAGCCAAAGCAAACCATGCATAGACCCACCATATCATCGTAGCCAACACAGGGCCAATTTGGTGCACCACCTTTCTTGTCTCAACCACGTCCTCCGATCATACACAAGGGCCATCATCCATTAGTACTCTAATTCAAATTCCATGCAATGAATCTACAAGCATGGGGAGATAAATAAATCCATGCATACCATTTCATGCTCAAGGGTGTAATCGTGGGCTAGCCATCTATAATGTTAGCACACCTCATACCTTGATCCATCATACATTTAATAATCAACTGTGTCACCAACAGATTTTCTACCTAGCCATCACACCACCAATAGACACCTAGTGGCTAGGGCATGAGTAGTTCCCAACATTTCATACATGCGTGATTCCTATTTATCGACTTATTAATCCTTGTAATGACCTAATGGTTAGTTGTGGGGTTAACCCCCATTCTAATCTTCATGATTTTTAAGTGCTTTTCATCCTTTTGTTTTACAATTTCTTATCATTTTTATATTTTTTGATCCAAATTTTCCTTTTTTTTCCTATTTTTCTAGTTGTTTTCATTTTCTTTTGTAATCTCACTTGTGAATAAGATGATCATGTTGCCCAATGAGGTGAGGTTTTCTATATGTTGTCAAGTCATAAGGCACTAATTATTCAGACATTGAGACCACGCCATCCATTCACCTGTTCCATTAATAAGAGGTTCTTGCCCTGGTCATAATGATAACATTTTTCATCATCTAACCTAATAATAAATTGATAAGCATTTTGTCTAGATAGGAGAGTGTAGAACCAAGGTAGAATGTAAGGGGTGTGACATCAAGGGGATTTGTGGATTCTTTTTGACCACTTCTATATATTCTATCATGTTTCTAAGGTTGTAACCATATCCTTATAGATCTAACGAAAAATGGAAGTAAGAGCAACTTAAAATGACACTAAATAAACTTCTATGAGTCCCATTAAAAAGACATGTACCCATGCCTAAAGGTTGGTAGCTTCTTGAAACCAAAAAAAAAAAAAACAATTGAACGAAAACACAATATAATAAGTCTGCCATAATAAAGCTCCTCCCTTGGACAAAATGCTAAGTGATGTTACCCCTCGTGACTTTGATAGTCTTATGGTTGTTCATTGATATGATGAAACAATGTGATGTCACTGCAATGTGGTATGAACTTGGTTTGAATCTTGGAAAGATAGAAACATGGTTATTTAACCATTAATAACACACAAGGTTTCATTGTAACCATGGTGAGCCATCTCATGTCCCAATTTCTGTGATCCTTTCTCCAGTTTGTCTCATCTTGTTGTCCAGATGATCATAACTTCTGGTTTTGTGTAACATAGAGTTCTTATCTCACACTGGTGGTTTTAACGTGTGTGTTTTGTTTCACAGGTATGCATTGCATTCAACCCTAACACCTTTTTCTTACTCATTTTAGTGCTTTCCATGTCGATGACTTCACCTTATCATACTTTCGGTGACTCAAAATTGATTTTCACTTACCCTAGAATGATGAACGTAACTTCAAACCTTCCAATTAATCACAGAGCTTTAGTTTGCATGTTCAATTACCCCATAGAATGAAAATTTTTGGACCTCGACATTGTGTATCCCATGTTAGGTCTAAAAAACTATAAATATATGATCCCCATGGCACTTGAACTTCATTTTCATAATTTACTACTAGGGGAGTTGTTGAAATTTTCTCTCACAACTTAGAGCTCTGCGCACTCATCTTCCTCTTACAATATTTAGCTCTCTACTACTCTAATTTTTATGCCATTCGAATCCATCTAAATCCAAAGTGTTCAACTTAGTCGTTGTGGGTAGGAGGGTGGAGGGGATGCTTGGATGCAAAACATGCACCAAATTGTTAAAATTTACTATCTCTCGGAAGGTACCATAAGGGTAAGATTGTTAATAAATTTAAGAATTATAATGAAAAATTTCTCACATTAATGCCAGAAATCCAATTTTTCCAACCCATGGGCCCATAACCATTATTATAAGCCACATATAAGGAAAAAGGAACCAGTTGCGAAGGGCCATAAAAAGAGATAGACACTTGAAAATTTTCCTAACCCTGTAATCATATGCATTATGAACTTAATGAACTAAGGTTATGAGTAAGGTATAAACCAATTTATGATAACAAATATAGCCTTAGTAACACTTGACCTTGCTTGATTGCAAATGGAAAAAAGAATTGCTCAAGGTGAACCCTCATAAAGTGCCACTAAGTGCCCATGTACTGGCTATGGTCAATAAGGTTAACATGTGAAACAGGTTGAGTAGGAGGCCCAATCCTTTAGCATTCATCAAGAGGCTTCTGCTACTGGGCAATCAGCCCAAGGAGAGGCAGCATATCTATCGACCCCTAAGTAGGTAAAATGTCTCATGTTACCCACTAACTACCTTGTTGCCACCTTGAAAAGTTCACATTCTCTTTGGTCATTTTGGAAATGAACTTCAATCCATTCATGGAGTTTGCTCTAGAGGTGGCTCAGATGTAGCTCAAGTTGTCCCCATGGTGGCCCATTTTGTTAGATAGTGACAAATGGTACCTAAGTGAAACCTATCAGTTCTAGCATAATAAGGATGAGGGCACCACCATTAACATCTATAGGGTGATTTTCCCTTATTCAATCAAAGCAACTGCTACAACTTTCAACCTACCTAATGAAGGGGCTAAGGTTACTCATTTGTCAACCAAATTTGACCCCAAGACAAAGAAATTGTGGCTAAGATAGGTGTATGGTAAGTAGGAAAAAACATACAATGAAATGAATCTAGAAGAGAAAACCTATTTTAAGATCAGTACTTACCACCTATTTCCCACAAAAGGGCTCAATCAAATTTCCACTTATGCGGCTAGGGGAAGTGTCATTTTAATGGGTAAATTTGTAACCAATCTTCTCCAACATTCCTTCACTGAAATCCAATGGTAGTTTGAAGAAAGGAAGTCAAGGAGACCAATACTTCCATTTTCCTACTTAATTAGAAAGTTTTGAAAGCATGCTATGATCCTAAGATACACCAATGATATCCCTAGGAAGGCTCAAAATGTCTCCTTCATTGAGCTCCTAAAATTGGTAGCACCAAGAAAAGATATTGGTGAAGAACAAGAAGCAAAGAAGGAGGTAGAGCCACAAATAGAAATGTAATGTAAGCCCGAATAGCACCCACTAGCACAAGCTCCATCACTACTACCACTACAATACTATAGGCCTTTGATGAGCCATATGTAGAGGATCACTAAAATAGTTAGCTGGGGAAGCAGGGACGAGTCAAATCGCTTTTGAGTTATGAATGACATCGTATGGCCCATCGTGTTAGCTGACCCAATGCAATGGAAAATATCAATACAATCAAGAGGGGAAGGATCCTAATTATCATGACAGATCTTTGGGAATTCCACATCCTTTCAAGTATCATTGGAAACTAGAGGAGGTGCCACAATCATGGTACTACAACATGAGGATGCAACAGGTGCAGCAGAGGTGATCATAGATCACATCAAGAAATCATTCAATGTGCATGTTGTGCCCCCAATAGATCTAGTAGGAACCAAAGATGCACAAATTTTGGTCAAGACTTTAATGACTCCTATGGTGAATTAGGATGTGCTTGATCAATTACTACAAATGGGCCAAGTAATGACCACTCTGTTTGACATCCCTAGTGATGTCACTGCAACTCAATCAAATCTCATCACCATCAAAGGAAAGTTGGTCATGGCAGAAGTTAGGGTAGAGCATGTGGAAGCCAAAATACAAATATTACAAGAAGTGTTGGATACCATACAAGCTAGTAAAGGAGAGAACAAATGTTGAGCAAGAGAAGGATATAGTAGTTTGGAATGCCTCTGCTACTGATGTGCAATCTCATGCATATAAAAAGGCACTAAACATTGTACAAGACAACAATAATTAGCTCACTGCAAAAAATTCCACATTGACCACTATGGAGAAACAAAAGAACATCCTAGAGGAAAGCATCCATCGGTTGTGAGAACAACTAGTGAGGGTTAAACAAGACATGAATAGATTGACCTGGGAGAATAGAACCCTCTCCATGGAGGACATCCAAACTATTTGTCAAAAGTTAGTAATTGAAATTAGCACATGGAAAAATCAGGTCAAAAAGCATGAAAAATTGAAAGAGCACTTCTGTGACCAAGTTGGCATGTATAAGCAAATCAATGACAAAGAAATCTTGATGGCCAAAACCCACATCAACTCCTTGCTGGAGTAGAATCCTAAGTTGTAGCCCATCTTGGACAGTTATGCCCTAGTCCATCAAGTATAAGTAAAAAATAAAGACCTCCAAAGGAATACATGGCATTGGATAACCTTAGATATGCCAACCTCACCATGTTAATAGTAGGTTATTCTTGAAATGAGATGGAGAAACAAGTGGCAACCTCATATGCGCTATATAAGAAGGAGTTTGCAGATCGAAAGGATGCTATGAAAAAGTTGCAGGTGGCAAACTTAGAGTTAGAGGTGGTTAAAGCTAGTTATCAGGGACAAAAGGATGTAGCCTCAAACCTAGCTTAAAGATTCATAGATTATCATAAGCTTAGGGACAAAGCTAGGACCTCCAAGGAAGAACGACAATAGTTATTAGCTTGGTATGTAAAAGGAAATATGATGTTCCCACAATTGCCATGTCCTTGGGATGTACCAACACAAACACACATTGACACAACAACTTGAATGGTACATGACCCTAGGACAGAGGAGGAGAAGTTGTAAGCATTACTTAATCGCTACAAATTTCAACAGCCTAGTGACAAGGGGAAGCAGTGGATGGAAGAGCCACCACCTCTGGGTGCCACATGAGCTTTCAAGTTTTGTTCCTTGTTTTGTTTTGTAATAATGTGTTCCATTTTTTTATTGCACCACTACAACATGCAAAGAGTTGTTTGAGTTAGTCAATAATCCCATACCTACCCAATATTTTGTAAGGAACTTATTCCTTATTTTGTTTAACTCAAAGAGAAATTTTCATTCAGTCATGGGGATATGATGAATCATCATTTGGCAAGCCCCAACACTAGATATGCGACATCTGAGCCCTAATGTCATGTACCCAACGTTGGAGCCAATTAGTGACGTTAGATATCCAATGTTGCCTCATTTGGATTTTCCTACAAATATAGCACTTAGGTGCTTGGATGAGGGAGTATGGAGAATGTATGAAGTAGGAGATAGTTTTAGTTTTCATTTTCTTCTCTTTAAAGTTTGTTACTTGTAGTGCATGTCCATAATGTGATGTTTGTAATCATACAACACATTTATTTGATTGTGACATACTTGGATATGTTACATGACTAGTAATAAAGATCGAGATTGCTCCCATCATTGCAGCATCCATTTAGATTATTATTGGTTTCAATAATTAATTATTTACTACTTTTTTTAGTTAAATATTTTTATTTATTGTTATTTACTATTCCTGTTATTAAGCAGAATGTGTATNTACAACACATTTATTTGATTGTGACATACTTGGATATGTTACATGACTAGTAATAAAGATCGAGATTGCTCCCATCATTGCAGCATCCATTTAGATTATTATTGGTTTCAATAATTAATTATTTACTACTTTTTTTAGTTAAATATTTTTATTTATTGTTATTTACTATTCCTGTTATTAAGCAGAATGTGTACGCCTTAAACACGAACATTTAAGTATAGATACTTGGTAATCCAGAAGTGTATTGTTTGGCACAACCAGTGACATACACTTGGCAATCTCAAAACTAACCTCATGAAGTCCAAGATGTGTATTGAAAATTAAGTGTAGATACTCATTGCATGTAGGCTAATTTAGATCTTGTTTTCCATTGCCTAGTAGCTTAATCAATCCCTCTCTTTATCGTTATCAGGAGTAGCGTAGAATTATGAACAACATCATATGCCTCACTTTGGACTAAACCATATGTGACACAGCTACCACTAGACCAAGTGGAAAGATAGCAAACTGTAATAAAAGCATAGCAATCTAGATGTCATAACTAGCCCCATCCATGGAGTTCGACTAGATCTTGCATGAATTCTTGTGATTCATATGGTTAACCATAGGGGTACCTCGCTGCTCATCATTGTTGATTATATTATCTAGTTTTCCAAGACTTTGATCTGGTACATTAACCTAAGTCTATTTTATAGAGGATGAGCACTGATGATATTTTATGATCTATTAATATTTTTCATTGGACATAATATCTTACCATTAATTTTTTAGATGCATATAATACTAGATTAACATTATATTAAGAACATATATTTATAATTTGCCCATTTTGAGCATGGGTTCCTTTGCCCTAGTGAATGCTAATGAAAAGCTAAAGGAATCAACATCTTTCTTTTAAAGTTTTCCTTTACCTTAGAGATCAATCTATTAGATTTTATTTGAATATTCATGAAACAAAAACTCAACAAAGACATTGAGTTTCTATAATTATTATTAATATCATTTTTACTATCAACCATTATAAAAGTCCATTTAAAATTATAGTTGAGTGCATAGCTCCACTAGTAAAATAGTAAGTTCTTATTGTACTTAAGCATACTATTATATTATACTTGCATTTTCTCAAAGTATTATGTTGATTGTATGGTCTAAGGGTTAATATAGTTGATGTTTTTAACAATTCCTAAAATTATAATTTACAAAATTGAATTAATAAAAATATATATCCATAATTAATGTAATATAATTACAAGATGTGAGGGTAAGAATTGCAACACATCCTACCTTCAACTCTAAGATCAAAGGGTTTACTTAGAACAAACATAACCTAGGAACTACTAAAATTAGAAATAATAATACCATGATTACTAACTATGTTAATTATACATTTGGTTTGCTAAGGGTCATCATTTGGAGTAATAATATGGTCTTAGTTTTTTAAGTTGTAAGATGTAGTTCAAGCCTCAACACAAGCATTCAAAAAGAAATTAGGCTCTTGCTCATCTACAAAACCTCCTAGGAATTAGCTCAGTAGGTAAGCACTTAGCCATTTGGTGATGCTTCTTGTCAAAGCATTTTTCTTATTGCTTTTCCTTAAAAAAAATTAAAATTGTAAAATTTTAATACTTATCATAGACAAAGTTCTAGTAGGTGTGAAGATAAGAAAAACTAAATACATATAAATAATGTAAAATTAATATATAATAAATAAAAAGTTTAGAATAAAATATGTCAATCATGCCTTAATAACAAAATAATTAATTAACATAATTATTAAAAAGTTATTTTTTATTTTTTACTATTTATAGGAAACATAATGAACATATCCTGTTTTCATTTTGTATATTATTCTATCTTCTAGCTTCAACTTGGAGGTAGTGTGATCCTACTCTTAATCTACTAATTAGTGCTCTCATGGTTATTGAAATAGGTGCATGTAGATATTGTACTTCATCATGTCTCATTTTGTATCCCTTTGAAACTCTCTTTCAACATCTTGTTTTGAATTTATTATTACGTTAATATTTTCAATATCCCATTTTTGTAGCTACAATTTTGTTTCATGGAGCTATGTCCATTACTAAGATTTTTGAATAATCTATTCTAAGATCTTAATGTTATTTTTATTATTTAGATAGAATGTTAAGAATTGATATATTGCTTCAGTTTCCAATGGCAAAAAACTTAGTTGCTAATAAAAATTTTGTGTATAGAACTTGAACTTTCACCTTAACACCAACAAGAGGTGCTATTAAAGTTTTTCAATGTTTCTCAATGATTTCTGATCAAGAACTAAATCCCACACTACACATGTATAAGGCCCTATATCTTATACAACTTTTTGAAAAACATATTTTGAAATTGTCCATTTTTAAATATTATGAGTGATACACTTATTTTTCATAGTCATTTGCAACTCACTATGATATACAATGCCTCCACTAATAATTTTAAGAGTATTTTACTCATAAATATCTATATATATTTACAATCTCATGTGTTTCATTATTTAGCTAGAAAGTATAATCTCTTTTATTAGTTCTAAAAATTAGCATTTTGGTTTTGTCAACATTCAACTTTGTTTATATATATTTATATAATTTTTTTACTTAATACAACATTGCTTTTAATCTTTGATGAGTGATAAGTATGTCGATTGCCCAACCATTTGAATCTAAACGTATTTCTAGTAGGTCATGTCATAATCTATTGATAAGCTAGGTGGAACATCTAGAGTAATTGTTGCAGATCACAAGTTGATATCTTCCTAGTTACATTTATCGTATTTTCACAATGTATGGTTAAAGGTGATTGAGATATATGATTAATGATATTTCTTGGCCCATATTACTAATAATAGAAAATTACTAAAAATAGAAATTAATTTAAATTACAAATAACTACATGTACAAGTAATATAAAGTCCTAAAGTAATGAGTATCACTCTATCAACTCTCTCAACTACAGTCTTGGATTTACATATTAACTACTGAGCAACTAAGCTAGTTCACTATTGGATATACCAAATTAACTAGTTGTTGATTAACCTAGTTAATCATAATTAATACCCAAGGTTTCAATGTACTTATTCTATTTTTACTAATGCAATAACATGTAAATAAAAACATTATAAAAATTAACTATTTAATATAGTAAATTAAACTATTGAAAATGTAAATTTAATTTAAGTTAAAGTGCTACAATGTGAAGAAATCGATCTCTATCTTTATTATCATTCACAAGTACATCTAGGCATAACTAGTCAAATAAAGTTCTAGCACAAAAGATATATGTTACAAGAACTTACCAACTGTTATAGTTCTCAAAATAAAACTATAAGAGTTTGGCTACTTTTAACTAAAACTATGAATTCCACCATTATGGCTTGCATATTTATGATCAAAATTTTAGGGTTGTATTAATGCATTTGTGTTTACACATCCTAATGTGTCAATGCAATGATTAATAGAAAATCATATTTTCTTAATTTCAAGATAAGACCTATGCTAGCATTTTCCAATGAAATAATGTATTAGCCTTAAGTTGGCCAACATAGGATTTTAATGTTTCAACATACTCCCACAACTGGTCCAAAACTTATCTTTAAGTTGTACAGAGTGGACAAAGTCCAATTTTAGAAACCATTGGGAAACTAAGACTAAACTAACTACATGACTATAAATATGACATTTTCCAAAATTTTAAAGTCATCAGCTTTTTCAAAAAATTTACATCATGAAAAAAGAATTACAAATAGTTGATTGAAGATATTAAAATATTGGTGGCATGGCATCTTTGTCCTTTTTCTAAAATTTATTCTAAGATGAGAAATTTAGCATGAGTTTCACACTCTTGACAAGGTGCCTCTCTTGAATTTTCATCTTCCATACTTTATGAGACCTCACAAACTCACTTTACTTCTAGTTCATTATTCCTTCTAATTTTTCATGTTATTGCATAGGTACACAAGCTATCTTCTACCTTAACTCTATGGATCTTTTAGGTGTCATCTACATTAGGAAACAAGATAATGATTAATTATTTTTTAATTATAAGACCATTTTTATCACAATAACAAATTACATACACTTCTTAGATAAAATACATATATAAATTAGATTTTAAGTATCATGAATTATAAAGCATTAAATTCATATCATTTACCTTAATTTATATTTTTTATATATTAGAAATGTTTTTAAAAAATTCAAAAAAATTTGATTTTCCTCCTTCCTATGATGAAATCACAACTTTGGTGTGAGTTGGTGTAGAATTTGTAAAATATGATCTTTTATGTTCAGAGGATAAGGCTTTGAAAGATAAAATGAAAGATTTTCAAGGTTAAATAAGCCACATATGATCTTCAAACTTTTCTAATGATAATGTAACCCATCATTGATAAAAGTTATCAAAGTAGGTTCCTTCCCATAATAGACTCCTACTTTCTTACCCTTGGATAATCACCAACCAAGATGTCTATATGTACCTTAGTAATTTAATGTCAACCAAAAATTAAAAAATAAAAAGAATTCCCATACGTCATTTACAATTATTCATTCCATATTATCACATTATTAGAAATAATAACTTACATTGGATTAGTAAGGTGATACGATGAGAGAGATATGTTAAAACAAAGATCATTATATATGTGATATTCCTTGATAGATTATATACATTAAAACATATCACTATATGTTTTAAGTTTAAATAATTAGATAATATATGCTAGTTTAAGTTTACGATTTAGGTAACTATTGCTCTATAATTGTCTAAATATCTTGAAAATAACCCTATGGTAACAACTTACTATCGTTTAGAGCATCATGTCATATACTAAACAAGTTGCTATAAGATTTTTCATTTGATCCCCTTTAGGCTAAAGATTATCCTCCTAAAAGAATAATATGACTTTTAATTTTAGAATTCATTCCTCTTATCTCTAGAATGAGAAGAAATATTTTTTAAAAATACTTTACCTACTAAGTTGAAAGAATGAAGCCACTTCTAGTTCATTCATTTAGAATAATTAGCATCGTTTAAGCTATCCAAACAAGAGAGAACATGACACGACAAGATGGCATAATATGAAAAAAGCAAAGATGAAACTAAGGCACTTCATTTTTCACATATACAATATCGTTCTTTTTGTTAGGTTAGTTCAAGCTAGAAGAGGGAAATTACTAAATGAAGTAGTCTTCCATGTCATAAGGCATACTATCAAGTGTAAATGAGATGATCCTAAGGTTCCCATTGTACTTGTGTGTTATGCAATGTTAGGGTTAATGAGCTGAATAACACAACCAACATAATGAGAGTTGATCAAGTTTTTTAATGAGTGAATAATAGGGAGCATATGTCATAATTGGGAATGATTAGGGAAACCTTGAGCAAGCACACCCAAGCTAGTGCCAACTGTTGCATGACTGTGCATGTCTAGGGATGGACTACAATTCTAACCAAATATGGCTAACTAGATAAAAAGTATACAATGTATAAGTGCATGTGATACTATGGTGATCATTAGTGAAGTAAATATAGTAACACTAACTAAATCATCATGGTAATAGTGAAGATGTGTGATAGTAATGTTCACCAACATTCAATTGTAGGGGGTGTATGCATCTTCAAGAACCCAAATACACATACTAGGGGTCAAAATATTCTCAATTAGGGTGACCTCTTTTGCCCTAAGTAATCTCGACTAGTTTCAATTATGATACATAATCAAAAATCTTGATGTAAAAGCTTAGAAGTAAATACATCATGTACATGCTTGTCTCTATAGATCCATCATGGGCATTTACATTTCCTAGTGCCTGAGATCCTAGAGGTGTAGATGAAGGATATGGAATTCATGAAGAAGATGTAGGAACTGTGTAGGTAGTAGAATGAGTTCATATGTTATTGGGTAACCTTGGAGTGAAAGACAAAGTAGAAAATCATTATTTCTCCAAGACCATCTCAAGAAAAATTGCTAGTATCATGCTAAAGGGAAAGCCCCTAAACACCATCTCACACATATGGAAAAATGTTCAGATGCTATCTTACCCACTAGAAGGGATAAGATGATAGTCCTGATTAGACATAGTAGTCTATTTAGTGAGTTCCATCTAAGTGCAAGAGCTATATACGACTTTTTCTATCTCTCAACATGTAAGTCATAACTGGTAGTTACTCAGATAATATAAATGCTTAGGCTGAAGCTAAGTTCTTAATAGCTCTATGGTCCTAGGCTTTGCTTTTTCCATCTACCAATCTAGCAACCTATGTTTCCTTAGGATCAAGATTTTTTGTAAGCCCTTACCATAGGATACGAATCAAAAGATAAAGGCAAAGGTCTTAGGTGCATGGGTTGTATGAGAGGGGATCATACCTTCTTTGGAGGATTGGTCTTCATAGAGGGACAAGCCCAACATGGGTAGCCTAAGCCTTCATGAGTGGAAAGGTCCCCAATGCATCCCCTCTATTTGCATTAGACATGCTCTCTTATGTGGTCACTCATAAATCCAAAATTTTTAGCCAACCTTCACAACCTCCCTAACACCTACAACTAAGGATGTATTCAATTTCAAGAATCCTTAGTAACATTTTTAATAATGTTTTCAAAAATTGACATGTATATTTCTACTATCTAATAGATCAAAAATGATTTATGGGCATTATAATATTTTAGTTTTAATTTTAGTTTTAGAAAGATCAAAGGAGTTTTTAAATATAGTTATTAAGATTCTACAAAATTGATGAAACATCATATGTTGCATGTCAAAAGGTTTTTCTAGGAAATATGCAATAGCAAAACTAAGACTTCCATCATTGAGCATAGTTATACAAAAGCGGAAGAAACCAAACACCAAGATAGTCTTCCTAGGAATGTGGATGATGTATTTTCTATTATAGAGATGGAATGCCTTGGTATATAAAGCACTAGAAACTTGGCAAAATGAAAGAAATGTAAAACTAAAAGTTCATCACTCTTCATAACTAACTACAATGAGTAAGTAATTGAAATTGTTATTTATTACTTAATCACAAGTATTCAAAACCATGAATATTATACAAAAACCATCAATTTTTCATAACCATGACCTTAAGACTTATAATTATACTGGGTTAACTATAATTTCTAGTAGAACCAATGTATAGGTTTAATGCAATAATTGTAATCTTTTAACAAACTTTTTAAAATTCTTTGAATGCAATGATTTGATGAAACTATCAACTAATTGATCAAGAGTGTTGATATAAACTAGCAATACAAATCCTTTAAAAAAGTCATCTCTAATATAATGGATAAGCAAAAATATTATCCCTACATCCAACCATACAAATTACAAGCATTCACGCATTGTCTAATTGTAATCTATGAACTAGAATGACATGGATTCTAGATTGTTAAGCATTAATTATAGGTTCTTGTCTTTCTAATCATACTTGTGTTGGCCTTAATTCATACAATTAAGTGTAATTAAGGTATATTATTTTTGATATTATTTATTCATATTAAAATATAGAAACATATCTATTTAAACTAAGATGAAATGAAATAAATTGTTAGCTAGTCTAAGTAATGAGCTTCCATTCCGAATTGGTCATACATATCCTAAACTTACACTTTCATTGCTAATTATTAAGTGTTCACTGTTGGGCTTATCAAATGATAATGTATTTATGCTTGAAATTTTTCCTACTCATTCTATATGTTTAACATACATTTTGGAATTAAAATATTAACTAGATTTATGAAAGTAAATAAAGTGAAAGTAAGTTACTAATAAGAAAATATTAAACTAAGCTAAATTTTTGTAATAAAGGTCAATCAATTTTGATCATATTACTATCATGAATGGACTTCAATATTACTATCATGAATTAATTGAAGTTCATGATTGACCTTAATTGAAGTTCATAAAATGAACACTTGCTAATTTTTGCTAAGGCTATGAAATCAAACTAATAGAGCTCTCCTACAATGATGATCAAATAGTGCATTTAATATGGTAGATGAGTGGTATTATGGGCATTACCTACTCTTGATACATCACATCTATGATATTATATGGAAGCATATGATATCATAAGTGCAATGTTGCATACAACTAACTAGCAATTCATCATGCCCTCATGACTGACTAAAAACTTACCCTTAATTTGAACAAAAATGGGATAGAATCTATTACAAAATTGTGTAGACACCTCAACTAACTAACTAGTTAACTAAAATACCACATTAAATTATTTATACAAGTAGTTTCAAAGTGACAAAGCACTAGACATATGATGAATCATGGTTTGCCAAGCCTTGATATCGGATCCTCAATATTGGGTACGCGATATCGTAGCCTGGATAATAATATTGAATATATGATATCATGATTCTTATGTAGGCTTATAAATTCAACATTCAGGACCACAGGAAAGAAGGGAGTTGGTAAGTCTAATGGTAGAGTCTTTTTTTCAGTTTTCAATTAATTTCAATTGCTTTCCCGATGTATACCCCCAGTGTGATGATTGTAATTGTATGGAACCTTTTTTTGAGTGTGATGTACTTGGACACATACATGATTGGTAATAAAGATCAAGATTACTCCATCATTGCAAAATTCGCTTAGCTTTTAATTACTTTAATTGTTAATTATTTATTGTTGTCTTTTTAGTTCATATTTCCTTTATTGTTATTTACATTTCCTATTGATTAACACGGAATGAGTACGACTTAATCACGAACATTTTAGTGTAACTACTTGGTAACCTAGTAGCGTATCTAAGAGTGCTCAAGTAATGTGTGCTTAGTAATCCCAGAAGTAGTACATGAGGTCTAAGATGCATATGGATGATTAAGGACATATTCTCATTGCACTTAGGGTTAGCATAGATTTCATTTTCCATTGTTCATTAGCTTAATCAAGATTGTTCCCCATCGTCTCTAGGAGTAGCATTAGTTTAGGATCCCATCATTCACCTCACTCTAGACTAAACCATACATGACAAAGTAAATACTAGTCTAGGTGGGAAGATAGTGAACTATGATCAACATGTGACTGTCTAGATACCACAACTAGTCCATCTACAGAGTTCGACCAGATCATGCGTACATGCTCATACTCGTATGGTTGACTATAAGGGTACCTCACCACTCATCATTAGCACTATTGCTATGGATTGTGCTAGTTATTTAGATTAGTTACATCATCCAAGATCACTGTAAAGAAGCCTTGATGATATATCTTTTAGAAAAAAAGTAATTGGAAATAAGTCATACATAATTCACAACAATGTCTCTCTTACAAGATTATGATAACGCAACAATTAGCGAGGTAATTCATTATAGAACCAACAAAATATATGATGATGAAGAAAAAGTTTGGAGTACTCAATCTTATATAGCAATCTCCTATGTTCATGAACACCCCAATGATACTCAAAAACTCTTATCATCCAAATCTTACACCTCTAGTAAGGATGGGACATCCCATAGTACAAGGGGGCCTGTAAGGCCTAGGACCTTCTCAATGGTTAACAGGAAGTTATTCAGGGATGATTGGGAGATTTACAAACAACATGAAGAGTCTTCCAATTCTTTCTCTTCCTCTAGTCCTTCAATGTCAGGTCATGACATGGATGGCCATCTCTCAAGGGGTCAACATAGAAATAAAAATCAAGCCCATGAGCAAAGTCAGGAACACCAACATGAACGAAGACAACATCATCCCAACTCACAAATTCATAACCTACCTAGTGACAATGAACCCTATTGGCCACTAAGAGCCTAATGCATATATAAGAGGCTATTCATATATCCTATAGGCATTGCAAGGATAGCCATCTACCTAGCCTTGATTTAAATAACTTTTCCAAGTTTTCAAGAGGCTATGATTTAGATCTACAACATCATTTACAAGCCTTCCATGATGCTTGTATATGGAACAATATTGATAATGGGTGGAAAAAACTTAAGCTCTTTTCTATGACACTCATTGGACAAGAAAAAGTATGATACAAGTCCTTAAAGCAAAAATCAATTCACAATTGCTTCACAATGGTAGAACTCTTCATTGAAAGATATCAAACCTGTGCAAGAGTATCAGCCTTGAGGAGACAAATCCAAGAGTGAAAACAATAGCAACATGAACCATTGGAGATGGCCTTAGAAAGATACTATTTGTTGTTAAATAATTGCCCAGGCCATGGATTCTTTGAGGAAAGGTTAATCTATCACATCATGGATGGGCTTCATAATGAAATAAGGGAGACCCTAGAGATGTATGCCCCAAGTCACTAATATGAGCTATAAACCCACCAATTCCAAGATCTTATCAAGTGGGTAGAAAAAGAGGAAGGAGAAATAGCTAAATGGGAGAATGTTAAAAGCTCTCAATAGGACCAAAATTTCAAAATAGAAAAGGTCCATGATCATGAAGAGGAGAAATCAATTGACCTCAAGAAGGTGGAATAATCTTTGCCAATACTACAATCACTAGATGAAATCAAGACAAAGATCAATAAGATGTCAAAATGGGTACATGAAAAATATGGAGAATATGCCAACATTATTAGAGATGGAACCATGCCAAACCAAGAAACAGGGCCAAACACCACTCGATAATTGAAAAGAAGGGTTGACGGAAGTAAGGACAGGAGCTCAACTACAAATCATACGTATCAATGTAACATTTGCCTACACGATCATCCCAAAGGCCAATGCCCAATCTTGTCACATTTACATGAGCATTGGGGAGGAATGTTACATCTAGATTTCATACAGAAATGTCGAGTTTAACCATAGTGGAAAAAACCCCAGTCGTGCGGGAGGCCACTGTCAAACTAGTCACACCCTTCATACCATCCGAACTTACGCACTTATTATCTTCAGCATCCTATTTACCCAATTGTGTTAACATCCTCTATTTCATCATAACATTATCATTCTTCTGAGTGCTATCGATCCATGTCCTCTCAAACAAGATCACCACCTCATGTTCCTTGCACTTCTCCTGNATGTCCTCTCAAACAAGATCACCACCTCATGTTCCTTGCACTTCTCTTGACTCTTCATATTCTCATCATTCACCTCCTTCTATATCGCCACCAGTTGTGCCAGAAGGTTTGGCACCACAGCACCAACCCACAAACATTACTTATGATGCTACTGTTAATAGTAGTGGAGGTCCTTCATAATGTCAAAAGTGTTCTTTATTTAAGCATGACCATAGAAAGAGACAACATGGTTCTGAAACCACTACAGACACCAACTCAGCACAAGTCCAGTGCTATGATGCATCTTCTCTCTCAAAGTCAATGCCTCCTATTACCTTATCAGGGCCACCAATCAACACTCCAAAAACCATGTGGCCCAATGAATATAACCATGTAGGGAGACATATTGATCCTTGCATACCATCTTACGATCACTAGTGCCATAGTGGGTTAACTCCTTATCACATAACCATGTCTTATAATTTGCCCCATTATGCCAATTTCAACCAAGTGTGTGAACCCCAAGTTGGGTACATTCCAGCCACCACATTAAAAGACACCCAATGGTTTGGATATGACCATACTCCAATATTTCTCAGATGCATGGATCTGCATTTTCTATTTATTAATTCTAGCCATGCTCAAAAGTTTAGTTATGAGGGATATCCTCCATTCTAATAAGCAGAATTAGTAAATTTTTTTCTTTTCTTTGATTCTACAATTTTTTTTCATTTTATAATTTTTTATTTTCTAGTTTTTCATTTCCAATTTTTTGTTTTATCTTTTAGAGGGTAATCTCATCGGTGAATAAAATACTCATGTGGCTTGTTGGTTGAGGTGTTGTTCTATGCTATCAAGTCTCAAGTGACAAATTATTTGGATAGTGAGCCCACAACATCCATCCACCCATTCTATTAATAAGAGGTTCTACTCTGGGTACAATGTTATTATTGTCACCATTAAAACTTAAAGTAATTTTGTGCTTATTATGCCCAAAGAAAAAAATGATGGATTAGGAGGGAATAGTTAGGGTGTGACATCAAGGGGACTTGTGGATTCTCTTTGGTGACATTTGTAGGTGGTATCATGCAACTTGGTTGTACTACGGTCCTTGTAGATCTAATGAAAAATGGGAGTAAGTGTAATAAAGGAACTAAATAAAGAACCTCAATGCTGTTCTAGGGGTCCCACTAGAAAGACATGCACCCATGCCTGAAAGTTGGTGGCTTCTCCANAGGGGTCCCACTAGAAAGACATGCACCCATGCCTGAAAGTTGGTGGCTTCTCCATATTGGAAAGGACAAAGTGCAAAAGTGGCTAGAAGAAGAAAAGAATAAAAGAATAGAAAACATTAAAGAAAAGACTAAAGAAAAACATGCTGCAAATAAATTCAAAATCACTCCTCCATTGGACAAAATGCCAAGTGATCGTACATCTTGTTGTCATGGTGCTCTTATGGTTATCCATCATTGGATCAAACAATGTGATGTCATTGATTAGAGGCATGAACTTGGTCTTGATTTTTTAGCAATGGGCTAATGACACATTAATCACATCCTACACTTAGGATTCATTGTGCCCAGGTGTAGTTACCTCATGTCTCGATCTCTGCAATCCCTTCTATGATTTGTTTCACCTCACTGTCTATGTATTTCTAACTTGTGTCTTGTATGGCATAGAACTCATACCTCATCATAGTAGTATCTACATGTGAATATTTTGTGGAATTGGTGCAAATTGCATTTAATCCTTTTAGTGCCTACAGAAATTTTCAGGTGTGGTTACATAAGGGCAGGATAGGTAGGAACTTGCTTTGCGAAGGACCCACTTGCGTAAATTTTGTAATTTTCACTTTTTGCACATCATCACATCATCTTACACCCTCCAGGTATTGCATTGCTAAACTTATTCTTTTTCTTTCTCACCATTTTAATTCAAACATTCCTGTGCACCACTACATGTCCTTTTTCCTTACCCTATTCACGAACTTCATTGTGAAATTCCACTTCATTACACTTATGGTGGCTTTAGGTCTCTTCAATGTTACCCTAGATCTTTCAAATTAATCTTAAATCCTTCATTTTTTACCTTGGAAATTCAAAAATTCATCAATTTTTCCAAGTACCCTATTTTCAAAGGGACACGATATTAGGTACCCAATATTGGGTCCATGCTAGTAGGTACATGATATCGCGTCTATAAAAACTATATATATGGACCCTCCCATGCATGTTAACATCATTTTTCATTGTTCATGAAAGGGGAGTTGAAATTTTCTTCCATGAATTTTCTAGCTTGTGCACCTCTCATTCAAACATCGATAACTTGCTCATTAATGCTCCAATTCTTGTTCCAATCAAACTTGCTTAAACCTAGAGTGTTTAACTTAGTCATGGGGGAAGGGTACACTTCAAGTCACATGTAGTTTTTTCGAAATTCACCATTTCTTGAAGGATATTATTAAGGGTAAGTGACCTCAAAAATTCTAAAAGAATTTGCCAAATTAATTTTATTTCTTCATTGAGACCATGAAAAATATTTTTTAGAGTCACCTAATCAAAATTGGGCCCAATATTAAAATTTTAGGGGAATTTTTGTGAAAATCCCTAACTCTGAATCACACTAAGTAAGAAATGAATCTATTAAGGGCAAGGAGTAAGGTATTAATCTAATTTTTTAAATAGCCTTACTGATAATTGATCCAATGTGATTGTAGATGGCCCATGAAAGAGGATAGTAAGGAGGACCCTCTTAGGGTGCATTCAAATGACCAAGGAGAGGTAGAGGCCAAGAACCTCCCAAAGAACATGTAGAGAAAGAGACACAATAATTCAGCATTCATCAAGAACCTCCTATCATTACACAATTGGGACAGGCTGAAGGTGGAGACAGTAGGGCACCTGAACAGGGACAACATCTCATGTTGTCTCTAGAATGTGTTCAAGCAATTCATGAAAGGTTCACTTTAGCAACTATGATTGTGGAACTCAATTTTGGACCTTTCACTGACTTTCCCCCTAAGGCAATTAGAGACCAACTTAACGGGTCTCCACTATGGCTTGTTCCCTCTAAGAGTGGTGATTGGTACCTAGGGGAGATGTACCAATTTTGGCAAAAAAATAAAGGAAAAAGGCACCATCGTTGATATTGGTGGGATTTTTATTGATTTCTCTGCCAAGGACATTTTAGAAGTGTTGAATCTTCTAAATATAGTGCCCAAGGTTGCTCACCTATTCGCTCTCTCTAATACAGATGTGCGCAAAATATGGTTAAAGAGGGTGTTCGGAAAGGAGGATAAAGTATATGGAGAACTCATACTTGAAGAGAGGATCTACTTCAAAATTGGCACATATCAAATTTTCTCAAGAAAAGGATTGAATAGAATTTATACCTATGGAGTGATAGGAAGTGCCATCTTGATGGGCAAGGTTGATGCTTGCCTACCCCATCTATATCTCACAGAAATTTTAAGGCGGTTTGAAGAACGTAAGATAGGGAAGTTCACATTTCCTTTTACCTAGCTAATCAGGAAGTTGTGCTGATGTGCTAAAATTCTTGGGTACACCAATGACATCCCTAGAAAGGCTCAAAATACCTCATTTTTTGAATTACTGAAGCCACTAGCCATAAGGAAAAGTGCTAATGAGATGCTAGATCTTGAGCAAGAATAAATAGTGGGGCCCACTACACTTAAAACTACAGGGCCTAGCCAACTTCCAAACACAAGGCCAGGTAAAAAATAGGAAGTGGGGCCCAACACACAACCTACAGGCTAGCAAGACCAATCACCACGACCACCAAAAAACTATCGATCATCAATGAGCCATCTCAGGGCCATCGCTAAATCGGTCAGTTTGGGAAGCCGTGATGAAGCCAATCTCTTCAGGGTCATTGATGATGTTGTATGATCCATAGTTTCAATTAATCATGCATAGGGAAAGGGGTCCATCCAAACAAGAGAAGGGGAATCACATTGGATACAACAGATCTTTGGAAACACGGCATCCTTTCAAGTGCAATTAGAAACTGGTGAAGGTGTGGTTATGCAGCACTAGGATGTAGTGGGATCAATAGAAGTGGTTGCAAACCACATAAAAGAATCATTTAATGTCCCTATTATGCCATCAACATATTTTACAAGAGCACGTGATGCTCAAACCTTGGTCAGTCCCTCAATGACACCTACAAATCATGAAGATGTTCTAGAACAATTACTAAAAATAGGACAAGTGATGACATCCTTGTTTGACATCCCTCAAGATGTCACAGCAACATAGTCAAACCTCATTTCTAGAAAAGCTAGTCATGATAGATGTTAGGGCTGAACATGCAGAGGAGGAGTTAAAAAGACTCCAAGAAAAGCTAGTCACCCTACAAGTTGCACAACAAGATCCATCCCAATTCATCCTTATAGACTAGCTAGAATCCTTTTGGACATAGCAGTTGACTAAATTGTTTCCATAGGATAAAAGAATAGTAGAGGAAAAAGAGAAGGTTGATTGAGATGCTTCCAAGACACAAGCTGAAACGTATGCACATGTCAAAGCACTAAAGGCCTCATAAGAAGAAAATAAACACCTCACCATTGAAAATCCAGTTGATCACAGTAGAGAAACAAAAGAATGTTCTCAAAGAAAACTTTTAGAAATTTCAAGAATAATTAATAAGGATCAACCAGGATATGAATCACTTGGCCAAAGAGAATAGAACCTTCTCAATGGAGGAGGTAAGTTCAATCTGCCAGAAGACGGTGATTAAAATAAGCACATGGCAGAATGAGATCAAGTGACATGAAAAGCTTAAGGAGCATTTCAAAGATCAGGTGGGGATGTACAAATAGGTGATTGAAAAAGAAATCCATATGGCCAAAGCTCATATTAACACTCTCAGTGCTCAGAACACTGATTGGCGAACCATATTGGATACTTATGCCTTTGTCCATCAAGTAGAATTGAAAAGTTGGGACTTGTAGATATAAGATCTCAGGGAGTACATAGAGTTGGCAAACCTGTGGTATGCCAACTTAGCCTTGTTGATAGCAGCATGCTCGAGAATAGAATTGGAGAAGCAGGTAGCAACCACTTATGCTAAATATGAAGTAGAATTTGTTAAACACAAGAAGACATTGCAGAAATTAGAAGTAGTAAATTCTAAATTAGAGGTGGTCAAGACCAGCTACCAAGGATAGAGAGATGTTGTAGTGGATTTGGCTTGACCGCTCATAGACTACTAAGAACGCAAGGACAAAGCCAAAGCCTAGGAAGAGGAATGATGGTTGTTTGTAGCTTGGTATGTCAAGGCCGACCAAATGTTCCAGCAATTTTTGTGTCCATGGAAGGTGCAACTCCATCAAACATTGGAGCATTAGCATGGATGACACAGGATTCCCAAACCGAAGAAGAAAAACTCTAGGCACTCCTTCAGAGACATCCATTTCCAAAACTTGGAGCAAGAGATAAGGGGAAGAGACCCATGGAGGAGTCACCATCACTAGGAACCACATGAGTTCCAACAAATTTTTCTTTTCGTAATTTTTTGTTTGTGTCCCAATTTTGTTTTGTTCAATCCCATACTACAGTATGAGTAATTCCTAATTAGTCAATAATCCCATACCTATCCACTGTTTAATCAATTGAACTTGTTCTTATTTTTTCTAACTTGAGGATGAGTTGTTATTCAATCATGGGGGTATGATGAATCGTGGTTTGCCAAACCCCGATATCAGATCATCGATATTGGGTACACAATAGCATAGCTTGGATAAAGATATTAAATACATGATATCATGATTCCTGTGTAGGCCTATAAATACAACATTAGGGCACATAGGAAAGAAGGGAGTTGGTAAGTCTAAGGGTAGAGTCTTTTTGTTAGTTTTTAGTCAATTTTAGTTCCTTTCCTAGTGTATGCCTGCAGTGTGATGATTGTAATTATACGGAACCTTTATTCAAGTGTGATGAACTTGGACATGCACATGATTGACAATAAATATCGAGATTACTCCATCATTATATCATTCACTTAGCTCTTAATTACTTTAATTGTTAATTATTTATTGTTGTCTTTTTAGTTCATATTTCCTTTATTGTCATTTACATTTCCTATTTATTATCACAGAATGAGTACAACTTAATCATGAACATTTTAGTGTAACTACTTTGTAACCCAGTAGGGTATCTAAGAGTGCTCAAGTAATGTATGCTTCATAATCCTAGAAGTAGTACATGAGGTCCAAGATGCATAGGGATGATTAAGGAAAGATGCTCATCACACCTAGGATTAGCATAGATTTCATTTTCCATTGTCCATTAGCTTAATCAAGATTGTTCCCCATCGTCTCTAGGAGTAGCATTAGTTTAGGATCCCATCATTCACCTCACTCTAGACTAAACCATACATGACAAAGCAAATACTAATCTAGGTGGGAAGACAATGAACTATGATCAACCTGTGACTATCTAGATACCACAACTAGTCCATTTGCAAAGTTCAACCGACACACTCGTATTCTTATGGTTGAGTGTAGGGGTACCTCACCACTCATGAACATACATAAAAATAAATTACAAAACTTACAAATCTTCAAAAACTTTCTCCAATAGTAGGGCCTTTTATTATACCTAGTCATGGTGACTCATCCTACCATGGTGATTCATATGGTTAATTAACAACATTTCCATCTATATGAAAGTGGTTTAGTAAGGCTTGATGCTTCTCTAGATCTATCCATGAATCATTAATGTTCTAAGCCAAGTAGGATAAGCTTATTCTTGTTGGGACTTTTCATGCACATGGAAAATTTAGAAATAATTTTTTTGCTTGGATGAACTAAGTAGCAAATAGCTTGCAATCAACATCAAATTTTCTAAATTTCTTCTTGAGATCCAAGTAATTCACCACTCTTTTCTCTATATCCTCTATGACATCCCATTATTTTATGTAGTGGGTTTAGATGATTTCTAGATCTATAGTTACTACCTAAGGTTTTTTCTTTGTTTCAATGTAACGTTTGTTCTAATTTTCAAACATTACAAATGTTGTTGCTACTTATTTCTCCACTTTTGTCCTTAGATGATTAACTATCAACATGATAAGATTTGAAAACATAATTTTAGTAAGCTCCATGTAGTGGGTCATTTCTTCTATGTGAAAATATTTAAACTTGATTTGTGCTTTATGTACTACTGAGATTTTTTCAAAGATGCTCTTCCAAGTAGCATCTAGATATTGTTGTAAAGCAATATTAATATGGACTTTAGCTACCATAATGTCCTTTTGAAAATCCACATGATTCGTTTAATATATTTTAAGCATGTCTTATTTGGTATTCTCATTATTTCATATCCTAATATCTATTGTGAACCTCTACTACAATGCTCTAAGTTGTATCATTTATAGATTCTAGTTTTCATAAAATAACTTCTTGCTGTCAACATTGACCTTTACAAGCTATTCATAGAGATGAATTAGCTCATTTTTCTAACTAACCTTTCTCTTTGGCTCCTAGTCTTAACCTTTGGTTTTCTATTGTCGATCCTTTGTTTTCCTCCTTCAACATGGTGAAATTACATCATAGTTTGTTGTACTTTCTTAGTTCTAAATTTTCCAAGAAAATTTGGAGTTACAAGCCTAGTTAGACCTTACAATTAAGCATGAAGTTTGAGAACCTTGTCTTCTAACTATTACACTTTTAATTCTACATGCTATAGTTGAGCCTTTATTAGCATTAATTTCTTTTTGGTCAACATCCATTTAGATTACACTATTGTGATATTTTTAGGAATTTTAAAAATGTCTTGAATAATCTATCCACTTTGTAGTAATTGATTCAAATTATCTTCTTGTTGTTCCAAACTCATTATTCATTTTCCTACACCACCAATACTAGTAGATACCTGAACATCTTGCATCCTACTGGGATCAAGAATGGATGTTGTCGAGACATTCAAAGCTATACTAATGTGATTAGCCACATCCTTTGCCACATCTTCTTGGCCTTCATGAGGGATAACCAAAATTATGGTCCCATCATTTGACACAAAGTAACTTGGAATGCAACATCCCTAGAAATTTGATTTGTGTAGTTACTTATTGTAAAATTTAGTGGGATCTATCTAGTGCCAAGATTCATAGAGACTTTAAATTAATTCTAGATATACTTAATAACTATTGAAAGTATTTTGGCCTCAAACTCATTACCATGACATTTCTTGTTGATGGCTCATGGCATGTCAATAGGCCATAAGATCTACTCTAGGAATATATGTACCAAGACCTACACTACAAGTTTTTGCTACTAGATAGTGTGCTTTGTGAATCTTCTATGTTTAGATGTGCTTCCCCTTATCCTTCATGATAGACATTGGTTTAATCATCTCAGTCTAGAATACATTTGGAGCTATTTTTCCTACATCATTTGTATACCTAAGCATTCTGACTCGCAAAACTTTCTAATAAGACAAGGAAATGGAATTTTTAACTTGTCTAATTACTTCTCCTTGAATCATCTCTCATTTTTCAAGAAAAGGAAATGAACCAAGTTTTCCAAATAACTTCCATAAAGATTGAATCTTACCCTTGCTGCATAAGTTAATATTTTGTTCAAGTGCTTTATGGAGGAAATGTGTTACATCCCTATTTTGAAATATATCTTCTCAACTAGAGATAAGGATCCAAATGCCTTGCTTTTTTTTCTATAGGCTCTTTCCAACCATAAATTTTTTGTCTCTATATTAGACTGAGTAGACAATGCAATTATTTCTATACCAATGTTAGGAATTCTAATGCTATAGCAATACCCTTAATAAAATATGATGTTCATAATCCTTTGATCTTAACTATAGAATCCACTTATCTATTATGCTAAAACTCGTATGTTTCTCCAAAGAATCATTCTCTATTAATTGAAAATTTTGCTAGAATGAAGAGGATTGCAACTATTTCCATACCTCATATGGTGCAACTTCTAGAAACAACCTAAAATTAAGTTTAGTCATAACACTAGCCATGAATATTTTATCTTTGATTATCTACACATACTTACCAATGAGTGTAAGATAACTTCTTAATTAAAGTACTCATGATATCACATCTTGTTATGTGGCTATTAAGTCTATGGTATAGGCTATGATGAGCGGTGAGGTACCCCTATGCTCAACCATACGAATCACAAGCATTCATGCATGTTCCGATCAAATTTCATGGATGAGACTAGTTATGGTGTCTATATTGTTATGCTTTGATTGCAATTCGTTGTCTTCCCACTTGGACTAGTGGTAGCTTCATCATGTATCATTTAGTCCAAAGTGAAGCATATGATGTAGTCTAATTCTACTTTTGCTCCTAATGACAATAAAGAGATGAATTAATTAAGTTACTGAACAATGAAAAGTGAAATCCAACTAGCCTACTTGTGATGGGTATCCACTCATAATCATTCATATACATCTTAGACTTCGTTAGACTACCTCTAGGATTGCCAAGTGTATGTTACTGGGTGTGTCAAATAATACACCACTGGATTATCAAGTACTTATACTTAAACACTTGTGATTAAGGAGTACGTATTCTACTTAATAATAGGAATAGTAAATAGTGATAAATGGAAACATTTAACTAAAGAAAATAGTAATTAATTCACAATTAAAATCAATAATAATCTAAGTGGATGCTACAATGATGGGAGTAATCTCGATCTTTATTTCCAATCATGTAATGTGTCCAAGTACATCACACTCAAACAAAGGTGGCATACAATTACAAACATCACATTGTAGGCATGCACTAGGAATAATAGGACTCTAGGAAGACTATCAAAAACTAAAAACTTAAACTATCTTCTCTATCTTCTACCTCCTTTCTCAACTGGGCACCCAAGTGTTGTATTTATAGGCAAGCCTAGAGGAGATGACATTAGATATCCAACATTTCTTTCTGGCTCCAACATCAGGAATCTGACATTAAGGATTCAACATAAAGGCCTACCAAATTGATGACTCATCAAAACCCCATGACTGAATGAAAACTTGTCCTCAAGTTAAACAAAATGAGGAACAAGTTCTTTATAAAATATTGAGAAGGTATGGGATTATTAACTAACTTAAATAATAAACAAAACCATTGACTCTTGCATATCATAGTAGTGTAATACAAAAATGGAACACAAAATTAAAAAACAAAAAATGGAAAGCTCATGTGGTACTCAAAGGTAGTGGCTCCTCCATTGGTTTCTTCCCTTTGTCACCAGGATTTTGAAGTTTTTAATGATTCAACAATGCCTGCAGCTTCTCCTCTTCTGTCCTTGGATCTTATACTATCTAGGCTACTGAGCTGATGTGTGCTAACATCAGTATGTTCCAAGGACGTGGAAATTGCGAGAACATCTGATTTTCCTTCACATACCAAGTTTCAAACTATTGTCATTCCTCCTCAAAGGCCCTAGCTTTTTCTCCAAGTTCTTGATAATCTTTTAATCTTCTAACTAGGTTTGAGGCTATGTCCTTCTATCCCTAGTAGCTAGCTTTAACCACTTCCAATTCTAAGTGTGCCACTTGTAGCTTCTGCAAAGCATCTTTTTGATCTACAAACTCTTTCTTATATAATCCATAAGTGGTTACCACCTATTTTTCTAGCTTGTTCCAAGGTCGACCTATTGTCAACATGGCAAGGTTTCCATATCTAAGGTTAGCCAATGCCATGTATTCGTTCAAATCTTCTATCTGCAAGTCTTTATTCTTGACTTCTTCTTGGTGGACCAAGGCATAACTATCCAGGATTGGCTACCACTCAGGATTCTATGCTGACAAGGAACTAATGTGGGATTTGGCCATTTGGATCTCTTTTTCATATATCTGCTTGTACATGCCTACTTGATCATGGAACTACTTCTTCAAATTCTCATGTTTCTTGACCTCATTCTCCCACATGCTAATTTCTAATGAATTGCATGGACTTGCTCCATTGAGAGGGTTCTATTCTCCCCAGCCAATCTACTAATGTCGTGGTTGACCCTCACTAATTATTCTCTCAACTAGTGGATACTTTCTTCTAGGATATTATTTTATTTTCTAACTATGAACAACCTTGAATTCTCCATGATGAGCTAGTTATCTTTTTCTTGTGCAACGGTCAATGCCTTTTTGTATGTATGGGATTGCACATCAGCAACAAAGGCATTCTAGACTACTTTCTATTTTTCTTATTTAGTAGCTGAATTCTCCTTCATTAGCTTGGAGAAGTACTCCATCTTGAATTTTTTAAGCTATTCAAGCACAACAAAATGGGTAGGATCTTGTTGTTTGGCTCTCAGGGCATCCAACTCTTGTTATATTCTTTGTACTCTGGCTTCTACATGCTTTGCCCTAACTTCAACCATGGTCAACTTTCCTTTTGTGGTGATGAGGTCTAACTACGCTACAGTGACATCACTAGGGATGTCAAACAAGGTCTTCATTACTTGCCCATCTGCAACAGTCTATCCAATACATCCTCATGCACCATAGGAGTCATTAAAGTCCTAGCCAACATCTACGCATCTCTGGTTCTTGTTAGATCTACAAAAGGCACAACAAGCATGTTGAGTGATTACTTAATATGGTCTATGATTACTTCTATTGTGTCTACCACATCCTCATGTTTTAGTACCACAACTATGATACCTTCTTTACTATGAAGCATTACTTGAAAAGATGCAACATTCCCAGAGATTTATCATGACATCAGGATCCTCCTCCTCCTAATTGTAGTGAGATCACCCCCATGTTGGATCAATTAAAACTATGGATTATATAGCATCATCCATCACTTTGAGGAGATTGGACTCATCCCTACTTTCATAGTTGACAACTTTAATGATCTTCTGAAAATAGCTCATTGAGGGCTTGTAATCTTGTGGTAGTAGTGGTGGTGAAGCTTATGTCTCTAGGTGTTGTTCAATCTCACATTGTATTTCTGCTTGTGGGTTTGCCTCCCTCTCCGCTTCTTGTTCTTCACCAGGATCTTTTCTTGGTGTCACAAGTTTTAAAATTTCAGTGAATGAGGATTTCTAAGCCTTCCTAGGAATATCATTCGTATATCCTAGGATCTCAATGTGCTTACACAACCTTCTAATTAGGAAAGGAAATGGAAGTATTGGTTTCCCTACCTTCTTTTCTTCAAACCATCATTGGATTTTAGTAAAGTAAATCTAGGGAAATTTTGCTGTAATTTTACCCATTAAAATAGCACTTCCCTTGGCCACATATGTTGAGATTTGATTAAGCCCTTTGGTGGGAAATAGATGGTAAGTTCCAATCTTGAAATATGTCCTCTCTTCTAGAGATAGTTCATTATACATTTTTTCTTCTTTGCTTATGCACATTTTAAACACATTTTTTTGGTCTCAAGGTCAGATCTGGTTGACAAATGGGCTATCTTAGCCCCTTCATTTGGTAGATTGAGAGCCATGACAATTTCTTTTGATTGAAAATGAGATGTTGACTCCACAAATAGTGGTGCCCTCATCTTTATTATGCTATAATTGATGAGTTTCACTAAGGTACCACTCGCCACTATTCAAAAGAATCGGCCACAATGGAGATGCGTTAAGTTGCATTTAAACTGCTTCTAAAGAAAATTCCATGAATGGGCCAAAATTCATTTCCATCATGATTGAGGTCAATGTGGACGTTTCTAGAATGGTAGCAATGCAATCAAGAGGCAACAGGAGACATTGTCCCTACTCGGGAGCCTATGGTTCTATAGCCTCCCCTTGGACTAACTATCCAGTAGTAGGAGCCTCTTGGTGAATGCTGAAAGATTGGGCTTCCTAGTTTGCATGTTCTACATGTTCACCTTGTTGGCCTTGACCACCTTATGGATGCTTAGTTACTCTTTACAAGTGTTCACCATGTGCATCTCTTTTTGGGGCCATCTGCAATCAAGAAAAGATCAAGGGTTACTAAGGTTGTATTTTTTTTATCATTAATTAATTTATACCTTGTTACCTTAGTTCATTAAGTTCTTAATTCATATGATTGCAGAGTTAGAAAAATTTTCAAGAAAAATCCCCAAAAAGTGTCTATCATATTTTACAACTCTTCACAGTTGCTTCCTTTTACCTTATGCATGTCTTATAATGATGATTATAGTTCTTTAGGTGAAAAAATTTAGGTTTTTGGCATTAAGACAATTGTTTTTTCATGATAATGCTTAAATTTTTTAACACTCTTACCCTTATAGTATGTTCTAGGTGATAGCAAATTTTCATCAATTGAAACTAGTTTCACACGCAAGCACCCCTCCCTCCATGACTAACTTTGAACACTTCAAGTTTAGGTAGGTTCAAATGACATAAAAATTGAAGAATTTGGAAGCTAAATATCAGAAGTGAAAAATGAATGCATAGAGCTCTGATTCACAAGAGAAAATTTAAACAACTCCCCTAGTAGCAAATTATGAAAATGAAGTTTAAGCACTACAAGGGTGATATATATAGGATTTATATGACCTAATGTCAGGTATGCAACATCATGTTGGACCTAACATTAGGTACATGATGTTAGGGTCCATGAATTTTTACTGAATGGGGTAGCTGAGCATAGAAACTAAAGCTCTATGATTTTTTGGTAGGTTTGAGGTTATGTACATAGTTATAGGTAAGTGAAAAATTAGTTTGAGGCACCAGAAGTGTAATAAGGTGGAGTCATTGATGTGAAAAGCACTAGAATGAGCAAGAAAAAGGGCATTGAAATTGAAGTTGTGGATGGATTGCATGATATGAAATGGGAAACAACAAAATATAACAATTGCGCTCTTGGAGGGTGAAGAATGATGTGGTTGTGTTAAACAAGTACAAGTCACAAAAAGTTACACAAGTGGATCTTTCCTAAAGCAAGCTCCAACCTATGATGCCCTTATGTAATCCCACCTAAAAATGTCCATAGGCATTAAAGGGGTTGAATGCAACACATACCTATGAAACAAAGCACACATGTTAAAACCACCAATCTAAGATAATAACTCTATGTTACAAAAAACCACAAGTTATGATCACTCGAACAACAAGATAAGATGGTTTGTAGAAAAGATTACATAAATTGGGACATGAGTTGTCTTACCATGGTCATAATGAAACCTTGCGTGTTATTAATGGTTAAATAATCGTGAGTCCTTCTTTCCAAGATTCAAACCAAGTCCACACCATATTGCAATGGCATCACATCATTTAATCCCATCGATAGACAACCATAAGACTATCATAGTTGCGAGGAGTAACATCGCTTGGTGTTTTGTACAAGGAAGGAGCTTTTTAATGGTAGGAATTTTTCCTCTTTTCACTTTCTTATTTTTCTTAATTATGAGAATCCACCAACCTTTAGGCATGGGTACATGTCTTTCCAGTTGAACACGTAGAAGTTTATTCAGTGTCATTTAACGTTACTCTTTACTCCCATTTTTGTTTAGATTTACAAGGATATGATTACAACCTTAGCAACATGATAGAACATACACAAATGGCCAAAGAGAATCCAAAAATACCATTAATGTCACACCCTTCACATTCCACCTTGGTTCTGCAGTCTTCTATTTGGACATAATGATTATAGATTTATTATTAAATTAGATGATAAAAAATATTATCATTATGACTAGGGCAACAACCTCTTATTAATGGAATGAGTGGATGGATGGCATGGTCTCAATGTTTGAATAATCAGTCCCTTATGACTTGACAACATAGAGAAAAACTCACCTTAATGAGCAACATGATCATTTTATTCACAAGTGAGATTACATAAAAAAGAAAATGAAAATAACTNTTATTCACAAGTGAGATTACATAAAAAAGAAAATGAAAATAACAAAAAAAAATTGGAAGAAATAGGAAAAAATTGGATCAAGAAATAGGAAAATGACAAAAAATTGAAAAACAAAAAGATGAAAAGCACTTAAGAATCCTAAAGATTAGAATGGGGGGTAACCCCCATGACTAAAAATTTGGCCATGACAAGGATTAATAAGTTGATTAATAGGATACATGCATGTATGAAATATTGATAATTATCCATGCCCTAGCCACTAGGTTTCTGTTGGTGGAGTGGTGGCTGGGTAGAAATTCATTGATCATACACTTGATTGTTATATGTATGGTGGATCAAGGTATAAGGTTTGTTAACATTATGGATGTTTAGCCCATGATTGCACCCTTGAGCATGATATGATATGCATGGATTTATTTGTCTCCCCACATTGGTAGATTCATTGGTTGGTTTGGAATTTGAGTAATGATGGATGGTGACCCTTGTGTATTGTCAGAGGACGTTGATTTAGACAAGGAAGGAGGTGCACCATATTGGAATTATGCTAGCTTAGATGATATGGTGGGTGCATGCATGTTCTAATTTAGCATACAACCTTTCCTTTAGAAAGAATGTTTCCTATGGTGTAGTTGAGACTCATTGGTGTCAGCATGTCTATGCACATTCATAGCACAAGTGGCATTCATTTGTTGATATTGTGGTGCAAAACCTTCTTGTGTCCTTGGTGGTGGCATATAATGAGGTGGAGTATAAGAACATCATTGGTATGATGAATGGTAAGAGGCACAAGGTGGTGATCCTTCAGGGGATGTCATGGGTTGATGGTACTTGGGAGAGTGGTAGTGATAATTTGAAGTAGAGGATGTGGAACTAGTTGGAAAAACAAGGTTTTGAACATAATTTCGTGAAATTCCAGCAGATAGGAAGGATAGGGCTCATTTAGTAGTGGCCTTTCCCACGACTATGGTTGTTGCCATTTTAGTTGATGACCATGTCGAGGCTAGTCATAAGTTCTTGTAGGATGGTACAATCAGTTGTGGGACTGTCTATAAGTAACTTGTGGAAGAGAAAATCTCCTAGGCATGTGCTTTTCCACAAACTTCGAATTTGAGGCACCTACCCAATACTCCTGTAGATGCAAAAAGATTGGGAAATGGCCCTTCAGATGGTCATATATGCAAATGTTGCATCCATTATCTTTGTCTGTGGTTGAGTCTATAGCCTCATTTTCTTTAGCCATTTTTCTCATTTTCCAAAAAGTGTTCCTAGCTATTTATTGGTTCTATATCCTGTGCTTAGTGTGATTACTTGGCTTGTTTTGCATGGTTCTCTCCTCGACCATCTCAACAAGAGTTATAACATTTCTATACATCCACTTGGACATTCTATTAAACTTTTCTTCTAGTTCATTAATAAACTCTTGTATAGGCAAGGTTTGTTGTGAACTCACCTTATTGAAAGTGGTTTCGTTCTCCTTATCATAGATCTAGATCTACTTCTATTGATGAGTTGGATCCCATTGATATTTTTCAAAATTCTCTCATTTGCATATCTATTCATATTCTTTTGCCACATGCTTGATTAGCTCTTTGATTTGATGGGCTTGGAGCTCTTGGGGCATACATCCCAAGGATCTCCCTTGTTTCATTACGAAGCCCACCTATGATGTGGAAAAGTTTCCTTTCCTCAGAGAAACCATGGTCTGGGAATCTATTCAATAACACATAATATCTATCTAAGGCCATGTCTAAGGGTTTATGGTATTCTTATTTCCACTTAGGCTTGTCTCCTCAAATTAAACACCCTCACATAGGTTTGGTACTTCTCATTGAAAATTTCTAGCATTGTAGATCATCATCAGATTGAATTTGGTCTCAATGATCTATACCACACTTTGGCTCTATCAATTCATGTCCTACAAAAGAGCTTAACCTTTTTCCATCCACTTTCAATGTTGTAGATAGTGCAAGCATAATGGAATGTTTGTAAATGATGTTGTGGGTTTGAATCATAGCCTCCTACCAATTTAGAAATATTATTCATGTAAAGCTTAGGTATGCAACTATTTTTGTGATGTCTACAAGATATCTTTGCTATCTCTGTGATCTACATTAGGCCCTTAGTGGCTAGCAAGGGTTCATCATCATCAAATAGGTTTTGAGAGAAATTTCTATATCTATTCTTTTGATTGTGATGATACTATCTATGTTCATGGTGATGTATTTGATTTTTCCCATGGGTTCAATTTTGTTTTTTAGTTTTCCCTTTTAGTGGAGCCTTATCTCCATACCTACGTTCATCTTTGTTAGAAATAGATGTTGAAGGGAAAGAGGAAGATGAAGAACTAGAAGAGTTTCCATGGCTTCTATGGTGTTCTTTGGGATCCCTTGATTTATCATTTTTGGGTTTTGAGGAGGTCTTAGGCCTTGAGGCCTCCCCAACTTTAGGAATTACATCACCTCCTCCAAGATTGTCTACCTTAGGTGAATGTAGTCTTTAAGTGTCATTAGGGTTCATGATCATAAGAAACCTATTCATAAAGTTGGTCACTCCAATTTTCTTCTCCGTGTATCTCATTATTTCTCCAATGAATATATTTACTATACAGTGCATAGTCACTTGCTTGTGGAAGAGATATTGTTATTAGTTTATGAGGTGTTTGGGCTAAGAGTTTCTAAAAGATATATCATTAATATCTTTACAATAATTGTGTATAATATAACTAATCTAGATAACTAGCACCATCCTTAGCAACAATGCCAATGATGAGCAATGAGGTACCCCTACAATCAACCATACGAATCACAAGTATTCATGCACAATCTAGTTGAATTCCATGGATGGGACTAGTTGTTATATCTTGATCATTATGCTCTAATCGCAGTTCATTGTCTTCCCACTTGGACTAGTGGTAGCTTCATCATGTATGGTTTAGTCCAAAGTGTGTCATATGATGTAGTCTAATTCTACTTTTGCTCCTAATGATGATAAAGAGATGAATTAATTAAGCTACTGAATAATGGAAAGTGAAATCCAACTAGCCTACATATGATGGGTATCTACTCTTAATCATCTGTATACATCTTGGACTTCATAAGACTACTTCTGTGATTGCCAAGTGTATGTCACTAGGTGTGCCAAATAATACACTACTGGATTAGCAAGTTCTTACACTTAAATGCTCATGATTAAGGCATACACATTCCACTTAACAAAAGAAACAATAAATAATGAGAAATGGAAACATTTAACTAAAGAAAATAGTAAATAATTAACAATTAAAAATAATAATGATCTAAGTGGATGCTGCAATGATGGGAGTAATCTCAATCTTTATTGCCAGTCATGTAACATGTCTAAGTACTTCACACTCTAACAAAGGTGTCGTACGATTACAAACATCACACTATGGGCATGCATTGGGAATAACAGGACTCTAGGAAAGACTATCAAAAACTGAAAACTAAAACTATATTCTCAATTTTCTACCTCCTATCTCAACCAAGAACCCAAGTGTTGTACTTATAGATGAGCCTAGAGGGGATGAGATTGGATATTTGACATCACTTTCTAGCTCCGACATTGGGGCTCTGCCATTAGGTATTTGACATCGGGGCCTAACAAATTGATGACTCATTAGGCTATTACATCATTTTGAATTGCACTTCTGATTCTTCTTAACATTGTCCTTATACATAGGCTTGTTATGGTTATTTTCTATCATCTCTACTTCCTCTTCCTCTAGCATGCTCTCTTCTTTTTCTTTTCCTGTGTGGTTATGAGGGTCTTCTAACTTCAAGAACTCACTTGGGTAGCATCTATAATCACCAAAGATCAATTATTAATCTTCCAAAGATTTTTCATCGTGACTTTCTCTAATCCTTTATATTTTAATCAAAACTAGAAAAATATGGTATTCAAGGTATAAGGAAATTATGAAATATTGTTCCCTACACTCTAAGGTAACTATTAAGTCCATTTAGTTCATTAAATTTCACTATTTTATATTGATTACCTTAGTGTACTTAAAAATCATGTGTTGCAAATTTTTTCAAATTTTACTCTTATGGTTACCCATGATAAAAAGCTAAAATCTAAAAGCTCAAAGGTTTTTGAATTACTCAAATAAAGCTTTAACATTATAAGCTATGGAGCTTAGAAATCTCTGGGCTTTGGAAATAGTAAAAATACCTCATACATTTAAACTAAACTGTGAAAACTTGGCCTAGGAACATTGCATATACATATTAGTAAGGCTAATACTATTGGTGCCAATGATATCGTAGCTACGATATCACAAGTTGAAAATTTTAATGTTTACTTATTCTAGATCCAAAAATTTATCATTTTCTCTCATTCTGAATGTTTCAAGACTTCCTGAGAAATGTTGAACTAGAGAATAGGTGCAATCTATGGTTGGGATAATTAAATATGATCAAAGTGGTGATTTTAATATTCATATTTAGTCATAGATTGGGAGAGTAAAAAATTTATGAAATAAAAAAAAATCTTAACAAGAAGAATGGTTTACAATAATACATAAAAATAGGGGATCCACTCAAGATGTTTAGGATAGTGTAGTATTGATTTTTGGACATTATTCCTATGAATTATACAAGTGGATCCTTCTCATAGAAAACTCCTACTCTTAATACCCTTATATAATCATCCACATAAGCATCTATAGGTACTTAAGGAATTGAATGTGGATCATATCTTTGTTCCAATACATACATGCAACTCTAAGGCTAGAATCCTTATTAGGCCACAAAAATCCATTAAATTCATAATCGTACATCACAATGTAATGAAATGAAGTCAAAGGGATTGTAGAAATGGGACATGATGTGCCTTACCACAGTTGGAATAGATTCTTGGTGTGGATCATGATTAACAATGATCACTATGCCCATCTATTAAGATTCTAAACCAAGTTCATATCTCTTGCAATGGTAGTGCATTGCATTATCTTAGGCCCACCACTATGAGACCAACTCATCAACCATGTTGAAATAACATCACATAATTAAGAAAATATTGGAAAATGTGCATTAGAATCCTTAGAAATAATTAATTAGTCATTAGTTTTCATATATTAACCTTGGCCATGGGTTAAATAAGAACATTTAGGAATGGATCACTTGTCTTTCCAGTCTCAAAATCATTGGTAATCTTATCAAAGAAGTAACTTTAAGTAGGTCTCACATCTATTTTGAATCACATTATAAGATTAGTTAAAGAGACCATAATATTCTTAGAAGTAGCCTACCTTGAGGCATGGATCACATGTCTTTCCAAATGTACCCGAAGAGTGATTCTTTAGATATTAATTAATTCTTTAAGTTGCTACTCTTACCATAGAAATACATTTGAGCATTAATCTAATGCCTTTCTAGTAACATAATAAGGAAAAAATTGTATTCAAATAATATTTCCTAATAGAAATGAAAAACATAAGTGATAACGTATCAACATGTGAATAGTGGGGCCTATGGTTGAAGTCCAAGAAATCAACAAATTCCTTTAAACTTACACCCTTATCAAAGCTCTTGGTCTTTTCTCCTTTTGTCAACATATATGCTCACAAGTTATTTTTAGTCTCACATGTGATGAGGATGACATTGCTCCAATGATAAGGATCTCTTATTAATGGAAATAAAGAGATGAATGATATGATCTCATTACTTTTCATGTTTGGAAATGATCTAAAACTTATAAATACTTTCAACCAAGCATTAATGGTATCATTTTTTGTAATCAACCTACTTTATCTACTCTCTCTTTTTGCATTTAAAAGCGTCTTTAGCTACTTTTCTTCTACTCTATTTGGAAGCTTTGGTGTGCAATTGTTTTCCAGCAGCAAGTGCATCACTATGATCTTTCTTTAGGAGCATGTCACCTTTTAGCTATAGCTTCAAGAAAAAATATTTCAATGAAAGTTGAATAATTAATGCAAGATAAAGACTTGGAGTGACTGCTATTTCAGATATGTTACAAGAATGGTGACTTAGATGATTTGAACATGTGCAAAGAGGATTAGACAATAAGCCTATAAATAAAGGTTCCTACATCACTATTCTAGGAAAGCCATCAGAAGGAAAATCAAAGAAGACATGGGAAAAATGATCAAATATGATTTGAAGAAACTACAAATAAATAAGGATTTAGCTTTTTATAGAGGCAGATAATGAAAAAGAACTCATGTAACCAAACCCATGTTGGTCGAACAAAGCTAGAATGATGATAATGAGTATTAATTTATTTTTGTTTTGAAGGCTTAAGGATTATAAGCTTTTAGCTTTTGTTGCTATTTATTCATTTTTTTATTAACGTGTTCTTTTTATTTTAAAGAGAATTTTTTCCTTTTCTTTATAAGAAATATTTTACTAAGAATTAAAAACTTGTGAGGGTACTTACAATGAGAGAAAGGCAAAATCCTTTTCCTACCCCAGAGAAAAGGTTTTTTAGGATTAGTTGTAAGAACAAAAACATAAAATGTTATTTCCAAAACCATTAAACATTTCCTATAGGTTCACTCTTTGTTGATATGTTGTACTTTGAATTTTTTAAATATTATTATTATTTTTTTTAGTCCAACACCCCACCCCTACACCCTTTTTTTATAATTATTCCCTCACCAATTTGATAGCATAGAATATAATTCCAATACTAAAAATGATTCCTACAAACAATCAGAAGGTTTTTTAAAGAATATCTACAAGATGATTCAAAGAAATTGTAATATTATAAAAGAAAGTATAAAATAGTAAGAAATGAAAAAAAATCATATGAAGAAATAGAAGATGAAAAAGAACTTGAAAAATATTCAAAAAATTAGAAAAGCATGAGAAATTATAAAATAATAAAGTGTAAAATAAAAAGGTAAAAATTCACTAATTCTAGACAAATGTTGCTCTTCTTAAAAGGTGGTAGGTTCCAAGCATTGTACATGTCATGGGAGATCAGATTAACTCTAGAACCAAAGTCTAGAAGAGCCTTGCATGGCTCATGTCCAGTGATCTATAGGTAAATAAGTGGACTTCTTGGATCAGATTTTTTTGTGGGAAGATTGTTAGCCTTGACCTAGTTAGAAATAGCATGAGTTAGCATTACAGTGTAAATCCTAGGTAGCACTTGGTTTCAAGGACACTTGAAGGTGTTTGATGCAGAGGATGAGGGTGCTGGAAATGTAAGATGATCAACCAAACTAGCTTGTGAGGGTTGAAGAGGACTCCTAAGTTAGAAGAAATTTCTTTTTTTTTATCAATTTTTTGAACCACTTGGCTAGAAAGCTAGTTGTGAATATATAGCCCTCATAACATTTCGTTGTTATGGCTATGGAGGAATCTCACCCTACATGGATGAAGCAAGAGGTAACAGGGTTGAAGGTGGAGGTATGTATGCAAATGGATGTAGAGGGTGGTATGGATATAGGTTTTCCCCTCAAGCAGATGGTGAATGTGTTTGATAGTACTCTGGAGGGAAATAGTGATGTTGAAATAATGCATGACTTGTAGAACTTCTAGGGGAGATGGATTGCTAAACATAGTACCCATATGAATCTGGTTGCCTATAAGGGTACTGCTACATTGGCAGTGGCATTCCCCATGATTGTGGTTGGTACCATTGTTGGTATTATTCATAAGGTTATGGAGGAGTTTCACTTAGGTTGTAAGCTTGTTATTGTTGGTGGAACTACCTTGGGTTTCCTTGAGGTTAAGGCAATCATCTAGGTTCCTACCTATGTGATAATCGAGAATTCAATGCATACATCCTAGACTCTTGTAAGTGTGACACCACAGGGCAACAACCCTTTAGATGTTCCTATTGATAGATGTCACAATCAGTTTCATCAACAGAGTTGGTTTCCATAACTTCCTCTACTCTTGCAACTTTGCCTTTACCTCTTTGATAGGCATGTATAGCTTCTTTTCATCATCTATGATTATGATCACTATTTTGCTCCTTGGATTCTTTAGCAATCTTCCTGGCCATTTGAAATTTTTCATCCAAAGAGTCCCATAATTTGTCAACCTTTGCTGAAATATTATAAATAGACTTTTGGATGGGCAAGGTTTTTTGGTTCATCACTTCATCAAGCAGTGACTCCTCCTCATCACAAAATTAGACCTCCTATTTCCTAATAAAAGGATCCCTATTATACTCCTATGCACTTTCCCTTTTTTGTAGCTCACCTTCTTCTTTTTCTACCTACTCAATCAACCTTTGGATCTGATGAGCTCTTAATCAACCTTTGGATCTGATGAGCTCTTAGTTTAGACAATCTTCCTTGGGCATACACCTCAATGGTTCTTTTTTTTTTTCTCTGAGCCCATCTATGATTTTCCAAAGTTGTTCCCTTTGAGAATAACTATGGCTAGGGAATTGGTGTAAGAGTGACTAGTATCGACCCTTGGCAACATCCAAGGGTTCATGTACCCCCTATTTCTAGCCTTGGATTTTCCTTCTTAAATTAGACACTCTTGAGTCTATCTAATATTTGTCATTAAATAGCTCCAACATGGTACTTCCTCTATGGATAGATTCCAACTTTAAGGATCAATACCAACTTTCAACTTCCTTGATAAGTGTCGGGAAAAAGCTAAAGTTTCTGTCATTCATTCTCTATGTTCTGTAAGGCACAGACATCATGGAAAGGTTGTAGATGTGTTTGTGGAGCAAAGTTGTATCCTCGCTTAAATCTTGAGATATTTTTCATGTTCAAAATCGGATGAAGAGGAAGGTGGGCCACCACCACCATTATGGTCTCTGCCATCATTTTTTTGCTTATTATGATCATTATCCTTAGATCCCTTGCTATTGTGATGCTTGCCTGAGTTCCTACCTTGGTTGTCACTTTTTCCTAAACCTAGTTAATGAAGAGTGGATCATAGGTTCAGGTTCACACCCTCGTCACTATTATTAGGGGATGGAGAATCTTAATGTTGACAACCTTTAGTAGGAGGATCCTCATTGTCATCTTGATTTAGTAGGAATAAGGGATTAGTATAATGTTTCCCATTTGTATCCTCATGGAGTTTCTCCTGGCGTTGATCTCGTTTGCATTGTGTTTCAGTGGGATAGTAGTTTCAAGTGTCATAACGGTTCACAACATATTCCTCATAAAGATTTGCTATTTCCAAATTCTTAAGAGGTTTAAATAACATCTTGAACACAGATCTGTTAGGAGGCAAGATGATGTTGCCCTCCATATCATGCCATCATAGCTGTTCATCATGAGGTAAGATGAAGGTGAATTTTGGCAAAAACTCATCTGGATGAGTATATACCACTTTGCACTCCTATGGAACCAGTGGTTTGACATCTTCACACTTGTCATAAATGCAACTATAATCTCTAATGTCAAAAATGCAGTTGGTAGACGCATATTTATAGCCAAAAATCAACATTGCGTCGATAGGGCCTCATCGACATATGATAAGATGTGTCAACTAGGCTTCATTGACAAGGCCCATTCGATGAGGCCTCATCGACGCAACCAACCGAAAGCGACTCATCAAAGAGTAAGTGGAGTTAGCATTAAGTAGAGATGGTAGTAGCACAAAAGTTGTATCTTTATTGGACAAGGTATTGCCAACTCATGAAACCTACATGAGCCCATAACTTAGAGTTCCTTCATCATGCCTCTCACAACCACTCATAATTTAATTGGAAACAAATTCCATTAGTGTGAACTCCTGCAACTCACACCCATGTCACAGTCATTATAAATCTTTTCCACTTAGTTAACAATTCAACCATTTGGATTTGAATGCTCAACTATTGGGAATGGTTGAGTAAGACTACTTATCAAGGTAGCTCGTAATAGTTGACTGACTTGCAAATTCTTCTGCAAATAAGGAGTTGCAACTTGCACTCCCTATTTGAAGTTATTTTTGACCATCAATCGAAGTTGTTTTCATAGTGGTTTGAAGTGGAACTACAAGGGAAATTTTAGAGATATATGGAGGAGATAGATAGACAAAGATATACACAAATACATAGAGAATAGGAGATAGATATTCATAGAATTTGCAAATCTAAGATTGAAGTTATTTATAATTATTATAATCAGAATTATTTCTTGAGATTGATGATTGAATGATAATGTATGTGTTCTTTTTAAAGTGAATTAATGTTAAGTGTTCTTCACCATAATTTTGGCACCTTACCCTTACATAACCTACAGTCCTCTGTGTGATTGACTTGCACGTTCTATAGTGTAAGCACTACGAGATAAGAACTATAACATTTAGGCACCATTGTGATAGCCATGGGTTATGGTGATATTTTTTAGATTGAAAATTTGTTTGATTTTTTTGTATTCATTGATATTGTATTCATTTCTATGGATTTGAATCAGTCTATTAATTTGTGTTTATTATAATATTACAACTTCAAATGACATTAATTGATGTGAAAATGTTTTTTATTGATTTGGAAATATTGATAATTGATGAAACATTTGTTCACACTTATGATTTGTACAGCAGACTTAGATTTTATCAATTCTTTTTCTTTTTTCTTTTTTTAACCAAACACCCAAATAAGCATGGTGAAATAGGCATGATAAAACTATGTTAACCCATGCCATGGCATAGCATGGACATAGAAGGACCCATTGGCATGGACCAGCATTGGTTCTGACACCCGTGATCAAATGTATTCTGTACATGAACCAAACTACCAGGTCAACATGCAGGAACCAAACTACCAGGGCAACACGCGAATATTACTTTATCTGGATGCAAATGGTGCATCTATCCAGGAAATTAAAAACCACGCGAATATTACTTTATATGGATGTAAATGGTGCCGTGTCTATCCAGGAAATTAAAAAGTAATTGGACATTCAAAACTATTACCTTGGAACAACGTGAAAACAGAAGTTGCACAACGTATTGGCGTATCTCTTGCACTGACGTCTTTATATTTAATTCTATTTGGCATGGTGGGTTGCTAGCTTTCCCTTTCCAGAACGAACTTTTAGGTATTAAATCACAGACGCTGCCATTCAATGTTGTTAATAAGAGCAGCCACAACACCAGCCAAATGCCCAAAACGACAGCAAGAAAAGCTCAGTATCAATGGCGTCCCTGTGTCTCTTCAGAATGCCAATACCAATTCTTATTCTCCTCAACTTGGCTTTCCTCAGAGGGATTCATTCTCGCATTCTCTTGCCATTTACAGGTACCCAACCAGTTTCCTATTTCTCTAGTATGACTGTAATCTACAGTTTGATGATATACAAGGGATTTGTTGAATGAGAAGAAATTGTTAGGGCAAATAGATCAAGGTTAAGCTTTTGGTAAAGGTCAACGAGGAAAAAGAATTCATGTCTCATATTATTGAGAGATAACGGTGATGGTGATAAAACAGGAACTAATCAATTATCTTGAGTGTGATTTGATGGTGATAAAACAGGAACTAATCAATGATCTTGATTGTGGTTTTTTGAAAATTTGTGTTTTGCAGGAAACACATAAGCAGACATCATGAACGTACAAATGGATATGATCCAAGGCCAAGAGAATTCAAAAATCAGAATCAGATTGGATGAAGATGGCAGGATTATTGAATTTGGAGCTGGAAGAAAGCCACCCACTAAACCTCCATCGCCTCAAGGAAATGAGCCTTCGCCCTATTTAGCAGATGCCATGAACACAGCTCATGATGACCACCACCAGTATTTAAGTGATAGTACTTCAGGAACAGAGATACAAGCTCTATCCATCTCTGCCTATTCAGTCTCAGTTCCACTCCGTGGAATTAAAAGCATCTATGTAAGAGACTAATTTATTCAATTTCTACCAAGAATTGCAGCACCACTTGCATTACTGTGCTTCAACTGTTGTACAGATGAAATTCAATTTTGGAGCATTGGATCTTTTTTGTTATTGCCAGTGGCATGCACCAATATTATATTAAATTTAAAAGAAATTGCAGAAAATAGAAAAGACACAAAGTTACTGTGGGGAAAACCTTAAAGGTGAAAAACCCCGGCAAAAAAACAGCTCTTGGACCATTAGCAGCACAGCTTTAAAAGATTGAAGCTCAAGGAGAATTTACAAAGGGAGATGATTCTCAAGCTTATGCTTTGAAAAAAAAATGTGGTGTTCTGGATGCTCCATTTGTGCTCATTATATATTGTCACGGAAACAAAAATTAAAAGGGATAAAGTAGTTTATTTTGGTGAGGATAAGCATAGGACCAAATAAAAAAAAAACAAGGGAGGGCATAAATATCTAAAGAAAATCAAGGCAGACATGCCTTCATCCACTCTTACAATTCTCCCTCCTAAAGGTAAAGCTACTTTTAAAAAATAGTCTAAACCATTTTTAGGAAATCAGGTCAGAAGAAGATCAAATGCTAATAGGCACCAAAGAAACTTTCAACAAGAGTTGACTTGGTGAGTACATCTACAAGATTTGTTTCAATAGATATTTTATTCAAAAGAATCCTTTGCTTTTGAATTTTCTATAGTATATAGTGATACTGTATTTCAATGTGTTTCATTTAGGCATGAAAAATTGGATTCTTGGATATGCTTATGGCACTTTGACTAGCACAGCCAATATTAATCGAAGTCCGAGTGATGCCAAGTTCAACTATTAGCCTTTGAAGCCATATAGGCTCTCTACATGCCTAGTTAGCAACAACATATTCATCTTTAGTGGTAGACTGAGAAACACAAGATTGTTTCTGATGTTTCCAAAAAACAACAACACCAAAAAGATTAAACACATATCCACTAGTAGATTTCCTTCTATCAATATCACCACCCCAATCTGCATCAATGAATCCATGAAGTGTATTGGAATCATTTTTATAACAGATCCCATAATTTGAAGTACCACGAAGATATTAGAAGAATCACTTTACTACAATCCAATGTTGTTTTCCTAGATCAAACATATACCTGCTAAGTTTTTCAACAATGTGAGCAATATCAAGTCTAATAGAGACCATTGCATACATTAAAATATCAATAGAAATAGCATATGGAATTTTATCATGAGCTCTTTTTCTTCACTTGTCTTTAGACATTGTTCAACTGAAAGTTTAATACTAGTTTCATAGGGTGTAGTCATAGGCTTGCAATCATGCATATTAAATCTTTTTAAAATATCTTCAACATATGCAAATTATCCAAGCCAAAGCTTTTTATTAGCCATGTCTCTTTTAATTTCCATGCCCAAAATTTTTTGTGTAGCATGAAGATCCTTCATCTCAAATTGAGAAGATAGATGAAGTTTTAACTCTTGAATATCATGTATGTTATTATATGCCATTAACATGTCATATAGCAACAAGATAACATATTTGTCACTTGTATTTTTAACATACATACAGGAGTCTTTGACACTTCTAACGAAGCTAAGATTTATCATGTGATCATTAAATTTTTTATGCAACATCCATGGTGCTTATTTGATCCCATATAGTGATTTTAATAATAAACACACCATATTCTCTTTTCCTTTACTTTCATATCCTTTAGGTTGAAGCATATATATTTTTTCCTCAAGATCACCATTGAAGAATGCTCTTGTCACATCCATTTGTTCAACTTTAAGATCATAAACAACTATGATAGCCAACAATGATCTTACAGATGTTAATTTTACTACTAGAGAGAAGATTTCATCATAATCAATTCCCTTTCTCTAAGAAAACCCTTTAGCTATAAGTCATGTTTTGTACTGATTCCCAAATTTTATTCTATGCACACATTTATTTCTAATGGGTTTTCTCTCTAATGGGAGCTTAATTAATTCCCAAGTTTTATTTTTGTTAATTGATGACATTTCAGCATCCATTACTTGTTTCCACTTTGCATTTTGCATAAATGAACATGCCTCATCCTATGTTGATGGCTCATTATTGTTAGTAAATAGGACCTATTCTTCTAGCTGTGAGGATAATTTTCTTATACGTGTTGAACGTCTTAATAGCTCATCTTCACTTAAAGTATTTTCTCCCTCTTCCTATTGTTCCTCCTCATTTACCATGTTATCACCATCCTATTCCCTATGTCCAATATCCCCAGGTGAGGGAGAATGACCCTAAGAAATTTCATTATTAATTTCAACAAGAACATACATAGGAGTTACATCATTTGAAGGAGTTTAAGTATTAGAAGATTCCTCCTTCATAGATCCACATTTTTCTCTAAAGATAACATCTTGACTATAAATAACCCTTTTCATTTGTAGCTTATATAGCTCATAAGCACTCCAAACGTCCTTTGGAATTTTTCCATCAAGAGCTAATGAAGGAGATCTATTGATAAGATAATATGAAATCGTTACTATTTCACCCCAAAAATGCTTGTCAAGATTAGATTCACTGAGCATACATTTGGCACATTTCATCAATGTTCAATTAAAGTGCTTTACTACTCCATTTTGTTCATGAGTCCTTGAAATAGTCTTTTGCCTTTGAATGCCATGTTCTTTACAAAAAACATTAAATTATTTTGACAAAAACTCACCACCATTATCAATTCTTAAAATTTTTATCTTCTTTCTTGAATAATTCTCAATAAGAGCTTTGAATTCTATGAATTTTTCAAATACTTCAAACTTATGTCCTACTCTTTCTAGAATAATCATCAATAAAAGAAACATAATACATAGCACCTCCAAGGGAACTTGTTTTAATATATTTAACTGGTTCACATACATCACTATGTATCAGTTCTAATATTTGAAAAGATTTAGCATTACTTCTTTGAAAATTGTGGCATCTTTGTTTACCATGTAGACAATGATGACAAAAATTCAAGGAATCTTTCGAAAGACTAAATTTACCTTGCTTGTAAAGTTCCTTAAGTTATTGTTCATTAAGATGCCCCAATCTTTTATGCCACAAATCAATACTTGAATTTAAATCAGTAATTGCAAATGCACTTAATTTTTTCTTTAATGTATTAGCTTCTAATTTATACAGCTTGCCTGTTTTAATTCCAGAAGTTGAAAGAGATGAATCATGTAGTTTTAAACATTTTCCACCAACAAAGATAATAGTTTGTCCTACATCATCTAATTCACTTACAGACAAAAGATTTTTAGTAAGTGTAGGAACATGACATACATTGGTAATCGATTTAACTACTCCATCTTTAAATTGAATGTTTACCTTTCATAACCTATAACTTTTCATAAACCATCATTACCCAATCTTACCATTCCAAGATTAGATGATGTATACTCACTAAACCAATCAACATATGGAGTGTAGATATAAGATGCACCCAAGTCCACATAAAATGAATATGTATCAACATTATTAAAAGATGAGACAACATACAAATCGCCCTCTTGAACAAGAGGGGCTTGATCACTTTTTGATACATTACTCTCTTTTCCATTTTTCAAAGGGGCTTTATAATCTTTCTTTACATGAGCAACTTTACCAAAATTCCAACATTTAGGTGGCTTCTTTACAAATTTTGAGGCTTATTCTTAAATTGAGGCCTCTTAACAAACTTTGGCTTTACATTATTTTTGATAAATAATACATCATTTTGAGGAGTAGAAGTTTTCCTTTTTGTTTCCTTAGATAACAACTGACCAACAATATTATCAAAAATAAAGATAGTAGCTGTATTACTTACAATCATCACAAATGTCTCCCATGAATTTGGAAGTGTGTTGAAAAGTGTGATGCATTAATTTTCCTCATTCATTTTCACCCCCATAGAGTGCAACTGATGGACCATTGTATTAAATACATTTAAGTATTCTGTGATGGTAGTACCTTCAACCATTTTACAATCATACAATCATTTCTTCAACAACAAATTATTGGTTAGGGACTTTGTTCTAAACAAATTTTGCAAGTTATCCCATAAATCTTTAGCAAAAGAAACATTGAAAACATTAAGAAATACTAAATCTGAAAAACATAAACGAATTGTACTTATCACCTTCAAGTTCAACTTTTCCCACTCTTCATCAAACATCTTATTTGGGTTTACTCTAGAAATTGCACTTTGTTGGTCCTTTTCAATGAGGAGAGCCTCCATCTTAATCTTCCATAATTCATAGTTGGACCCATTAAAATTTTCAATTTCAATTTTGGACAAAAAGGTGGTCATGGCTTTTTCTTGCAATTACTTGACAAAATAATAGAGGTGCATGGAACCTAGCTTTGATACCAATTGTTATTTCCAAATGCTTGCACCAATATTATATTAAATTTAAAAGAAATTGTAGAAAATAAAAAAGACAGAGTTACCCTATGGAAAAACATCAAGGTGAAAAACCCCAACAAAAAATCAACTCTTGGACCGTTAGTAGCAAAGCTTCAGAAGATTGAAGCTTGAGGGGAATTTACAAAGGTAGGGAGATGATTCTCAAGCTTATTTTTTGAAAAGTTGTGGTGTTATGGATGCTCCCTTTGAGCTCCTTATATATTTTCATAGAACCCAAAATTAAAAAGGGCTAAGATAGTTTATTTTGGTGGGGATAGGTATGGGACCAAATAGACAAAAATATAACAAGGCAAGGCAAAAATATGTAGAGAAAATCAAGTTAGATTTGCCTTCATACACCCTTACATTTTTAGCCATAGTAAACATGTGCTATTTAATTACACTCCTACTAGCTAAGTCCATGATGGTTTGTCATAGACCATGGCAGATTATTTTGGTAGGATGGGCAAGTTTAAGTTAAAGTAAATTAGTACATTGAATTATCCTTTAATTGATTCATTACCAGTAGAATGAAAAATGGGTATCCTGAAACATGGAATCTTTAATAGCTTATATGAAAACACAAGAGAATTTAAGCCTCTTACTATAGTAAATGTTTGCAATCTTTGATCATCAAATAATTGAATTGTCTGTTGAGCTCCAATGTTTCTAGCAAATTTACAAAATCTTAATTTACTTAGGTGGAATATTAGGTTAACTTGCTTATTTGGTAACTTAGCTCTTTTGTTTCTTATATGGAAATTAATTGGGGCAAAATACTTATAAATATTTACATAATTAGTTTAGATATATATTTATAATATATATCTATAATTAAGTTAAGAAAGTCTATTTACTTTTTAAAAATTTAATAAATTGATTATAAAACATTTTGTGTAATTTGGGATGTTTGATTATAGCCTATTAAATCATCCAACAAATAATAAAAATCATGTCCAACTAATTTTTCTAGAGTTTAGGGTAGAGGGAAATGATCCTTCCACATATATTGATTTCTGTAGTCTATACAAACTAGTGATTTGTAAATTTCCTTGCATACTATTAAGATTGGACTAATCCACTCACTATCAAATATAAGATAAATAAACTCTTCCTTTCATGGCTTTGATAACTTATCCTTTACTACCTACTTTAGTACTAAGTTTATTTCTAAATTGTTTTCTAATGGGTGTAAAATTGTCCTTTAGATATACTTGATGTTGACATAAATGAGGAGATACTTCTTTTAAATCTTTATATAACTATGCTAATGCTTTCGATTTTTATTTTCTTTTAAAAAATTAATAATTTTTTTTCCTTGATCTTATGATAATTTGAATTTATATTTAGTGTTTTTTTATTCAATAAACACATACTTCAAGTTTTGTAGTAGTTCTTATAATCTTAAAGGCTCACAAATCCATTTTGGAAATTCAATATCTTAGAACCTAGGTTAAGTGATTATGTCACTAACTCCATTACACTCTAGGATTTCTTGTCTTCCAAAGTAGTCCACTCTTGGTTGTTTAAAACTAATAATTCTTCTTCCTTAATAAGTAAAGATAATTGCTGGTGCATAATCATTTAAAAATCTTCTTGATGCTTTGGTAGATTTCTTGAAAGCTATTAAATATATTGAAATGAAATTGTAAATCTCCAAAGAAAAGTTGTAAAAGACCATATTGATAATGGATGATAACATAAGATATTTTCAACTTGTATTAACACATATTACATTATGCTCTTACTACTAATCAAAAAACCATTAACTAATGATACAATCATCAATGTGTTAATAATATTATGTAATTTTAAGCTTTCAGAAATTGCCAATGACATAATATTAATGCTAGCTCTAAAATCTAAGTGGACATCTCTTTAAATTTTTATAAGGCTTGGAGGTGCACTCTTATATTTAGGAGACATAGTATTGTTAGACATAAGAGATGTATTTTTTAAGTTTGAAACACTCTCTGCCAAATACACTTAACTCAGCATTTTCATTTTCAGTTTATTAGTTTGCATTCTCCTTAAATATTTTGCATAAATAAATGTATCTTGGACAACTTGCCTAAAATCAAGGTATTTGGACAACATGGTTTAATGAAATGTTGATCGTTATCTTTTGAAACATTTGAGGTCATGACAAGTTCAACTTGAAAAAAATAACCGGAACAAACATTTGAAAATTAAAACGCGTAATTCCGTCATCATGACATTTTGAATTATCTATAGGAGTCAGGTCGGGATTTTATAGATCGTCATTTAAGTTGACTTAAAAGAGCTGCATACAAATTCAACGGTCAGCAGACGTACGAGGTGGGTAGAACCAGCAGCTTGGTTATCCACTTACATCGTGTTCCCACTGCTTGAAGAGTAGAACCAAATGTCCAGTTAGTGGCAAGTGTCAAGTGGTGGGTTTTTTAACCAAAAGGTAAAATGTAGATGGACGTTCAAAACTAGTACCTTGGCTAGCAAACAAACAGGAGTTACAGAACTTATTGACTTGTATGTTGGATTGACGTCGTTGGACTCTATTCCATTTGGCATGGTGGGTTAGTATCTCTCCCTTTCCATTCCATTTGCCAAGGTTTCAATAAGAGCAGCCACAACCACAGCCAATAACCCAAAACCATAAGAAGAAAAGTTTGGTAGTAATGGCTTGCCCCTGTCTCTCCACAATCGCAATACTAATTTTTATCCTCCTCAGCTTGGCTTTCCTCAGAGGGATTCACTCTCCTCAGCTTGGCTTTCCTCAGAGGGATTCACTCTCCCATTCTCTTGCCATTTTCAGGTACCAAACAATTTTCCTATTCTCTGGTACGACTGTAATATGCATTTTGATTATTGTGGAATGGGGAGAAACTCTTAAAGAGCATGTGAAAAATGGTACATAGGTTGTAAAAGAGAATTCATATTCTATGTTACCTATATAAGTTATGATAAAGCAGTAACTAAACTAAACAGTAATCATGGAAAAGTGGAGATATGCTATAGAATTAAAAGGTTTAAAAATTTGCAAAACAACATAGAATACATGTAATTTCAATAATAGCATAAATAGTGATGATATAGAAGTGAGTCTAGGACAAAAAGGTTCATCAATGCTTCAATTGTATGGTAAAATTGATTAGGATTGAAGCAGGATGGTTAAAATAGAGGCAAGCCATTGGTGTTCTCCATGATAAAAGAATCACAATAAAACTAAAGGGAATATTTTATATGATAGCAATAAGCTATCTTATGTTATATGGTGTTGAAATGTTACACAATACAAAAGATGTATGAACAATAAATTTGTTGATATCAACTCTCCCATGCTAGCAAGGGGCCATGCCATGTTCTAGCTAAAAGAAGATCAATAAAAAAAATTGTCCTAATTTTTTAAGAGATAATTTAGTCCCTTGATTTTAAATATGGATGATAAAAGTGAGGGTCATGAATGAAATAGGCTTGAACCTCTTCCCTTTACATGTAAAGTAATAAAATAATACTATTTACTATTTTTAATATTAAAAATAATTATTACCATAGCTTTGTCGTAGTGAACATGCAGTCCACTTCTTGGCCTTCCATATTAAAAACCCCTGTTTACAAACAAGTTGATTTTGTTACAGATGCAAAACACCTGTACTGAGTTATTTGGTGTATCTATTATATGAAAATCTTTGTAATGTATTGACCACTTTACTTAATAATATGGCAGCCTAAAGTCATCATGCATACATCTTAAGAAAAATAAATAAATAAATAACCAATCCAGGCACCAAAGTCAAGAATACAAAATCACAAGTGAAACCCAGCAACAATAAAAATTCCCCCACCACCCTTTTCTCTCAAAAAGCAAAATAAAACAATGGCAAAAGACAACCCAAGGAAGAGCCAAATCCATGGGCCTATGTAACAATTGAAAATGTTGACGATTGGAACACCAAGAGGTTGCTGGGCAAATAGTTTAACCCCGAATCCGTGTGAGGGCCGTGTTGGAGAAAACAGAAATGAGGCACCCTGAATGGTCTGGTCGATCTGATAAGGACTTAGTCAATGTATCTTAACCTTATGTAAACGTTGTTTTGAAGGTAAAACACGCAAGGTAAATCGATGATCAATAAATGCAAAAATGAAGGAAACAATGCAAAAGAACGATAACAATAAAGGAATAGTAGAACAAACTTAGGTAAGAAATGCATTGCCACAAGGTTGCAGATTCAATTCTTTGCCTTGTTTGAAAGGTGTACAAGAGGTTATACAACACTCGAGATGCACTGCTTACTCAAAGGTAACTCAAGCACTCAAGAAAAAAATGTCAACTATGCCTTCTGAGAGCCAACTTAAAAGCCAACTGCAGCAAGAAGCTAACTTTTCGTGCTAAGAAACCAATCAAGAAGCCAACCAACCAATGTAAAAAGCCAACAAGCCAACTTCTCTTGTTAATGAAAAAAATGCCAATTCTTTTTAACAAAAAATCCAACCCTTTGAGCATTGTTTGCCAGGGTATTTATAGGGCCAGGAGCAAGCAAGAAATGAGGACTAGATGCCATGTGTCCTGGACCCCATGAGATGCTGACATGCCCATACCGTGTAGCTGTGCAATGCTAGTTGCGAACCTGGCTATGCTGTGATTATGCCTCTGGGAATATATGTGCTTAGATTAATGTGGTAACAATGTAAACAAAAAAAAATGGAGCTTATGCTCTAGGACTATGTCTTCCCTACTCTTATGAGCAGGGCCAATCCTAGGAACAATGTTTTTTAGAGCTAACCAGGGGGTGTGCAAAATGGATTGGAATTGCTGATTCTACCAAGGAGGTGCCAGAAGGAGGAAGATTGTTGTCAACAAGTTCTAGCACTACCCGAAGATGTCTTGATGCTTCCTTAGTAGTGTCATGTTACTCATGCCATCGAGCTCTTGGGCATAGCATAAGTGGCTACTTTCTTTGCTGTGCTACGCTATGTAGCGTAACATAGCGTAGCCACTGGTTTTAATTGCAAATTTTTTTGAAGCTGAAAACATTTGTCTAATACTTAGTCATGCTAACAACTACAAATTTTGTCTTCTATGTTGGGAAGCCTTTGAACTTGCCAAATTGATGTTTGAAACTCCCTTGTTGCTTTGCATTGTTGCTACACTGTGGTACGCTATGTAGCGTAGCAGCCAACATATCCTGCTTTTTCGTTCAATCCACCATTCTCTAGCAAGAAACTTTTGTCAAGGCTTGATGCTGAACATGATAACTAGTTTTGGAGGCTAGGGTGTTTGCCGAGTGTAACTTTCTTATTAGAATCATTTGGAAAGCTAAACCTTTCTACTTCATCTTTGCTACATTTTGTTATGCTACGTAGCATAGCATAGTGTAGCACCTTGCACCATTCGAGTCTTCAACTTGTTTTGCAATCGTTCCATTAACTCACACTTAGACGCTTGGGCAATTATCTTTTGAGGCTTGGTACACTACATAGTGTAGTGTAGCATAGAAAACTTCTTCACTAGAAAACTTGTTGAACTTCTTGGCTTATCCCAAACACTTTCAGCAACTCCTACTATAGTTTCTAAGTAAACTATCAGTTGGGTGAATTGTCTAGGTGGGTAGGCTAGAGAGTCCATCAGGCTTGTCAGCTTTGGAGATAGAAAACTTGTCGAACTAGTCAGTCTAATATTAGTGTCTACATTTTCTTGCCAAACTATCATGATGCTACACTTGTGGAAGTCCTTGCCTAAATTTTAAGACCCTGGTGAGGCATGAGAGTCTTGAAATTTTATGGTGTTTCACTGGCCCATCTTTGTCGACGTTTGGAGGATCCGCCCGATAGACATCGACAAAGAATACGAAACACCATGAAGGACAAGTCACCAATATCACTCTCTAGTGGTTTCTTAGAAGTCACTTTGCTATGTTTAGGAGTAACAGAATAGTTATGTAGGGGAAAGGGGAAAGGATATACTTGAGGGGATAGGTTCAGGAATAGGTAAAGATGGGACTTAGCAGGGGTCCCTCACTAGAGTGCTTGTGAGGGGGTTACCCTGGATGGACCTCTTTTCTTTTACTAGCTTCTAACCTCTCATTGGAATGCTTGGAGAGGGTCATTGTGAAATAGTTGGTGTGCCATTTGCTTTGAGCACATGCTCTTTTTATTTTTTATTTTTTTATTTTTTTGGCTCTTTAGTGCTTCTCTATTGCTATTTAGCCATACTCATTTGCAAACAACCTTGTTGTTGCAAGATAGGTGTTTTCTCCCCAGGATGAGTTGCATTACATCCATGTGGGGCTTTGACCTACCTACAAATGCTTCCGACATGATGATTTGTGTTACGCATGTCATGGACTTTGGGGTTGAGCATATGGGAGGGCTTTACACACATCAAGAAAGCTTGTAAAAGGGGTGTGAAAAGGGAAAATGTGGGTCTAAGAAATGAGATGATGAAGGTTAAAGGGGAGGGGTAGGATGTGCACTCCCAAGTAGCTAAGCTAGTTAGAACGGTTACCTCGAAAAGATGTGATGCCATATTCTCCTAGTGAAACACATCCTTGATCGACGTCGTCTCGGCCCGTATCTTGCAAGTGCAACAGAAAGAAGACCAGAGAAATGTAACCATGAAACGTAATTAGGTAAAGGTCTTAGTTGCTTTAGACATCACTAAAGTGACAAGCACTGTTATTGAGGCAAGCGATGTCTAAAGCAAGAAGGTCAACAACGGCTCTAGTAGCGGTAGGCTGAATGGGTCAGCACAGGGGGGCTAGGAGTTGCGGTGATGTAGGTGCTTAGGAGTCCCTGCCCAAGGCAAACATCATGTAGTTCAGCTATAAGGTGAGTGGCCTAACAGTTGAACATCTTTTGGGCTTGGGCAATGGTGAGGGCTAGAGGGTAGCAACCTTCTGGCTGGGCCATAATAATGTTGGGGCTCCAGCGGTAGCTGCTGACAATGGAAGCTACTACTAGGGAAATAGTCCATGGTAGCAGTAGCTCCAAAAGGTCAGTAAGATGTCAATTGACATCTTTGGAGGATCAACAAGATGCCAAGGGTACTAGCATCACATTTATTCTAGAGGATGCTTTCTTGCCATTGTGAATTACGTTTTGGAACTGCAACACTCCACCCTACATCGACACCATGCAAGCTTGCTTGTTTGGATGGTCATGGATTGTGAGCTAGGAATGTTATGCCGGAAACCCAGTTTAAGGTCCTAGTACACCATTTGATCTACTAGTTTAAGGTCCCAATAGACTGTTGTGCTAGTTTAAGGTCTTAGCGGACCACTGTGCTAGTTTAAAGTCCTAGCAGACCATTGTGCTAGTTTATCATCGTAGAAGATAGTGGATGGGCTAGTTTAAGGTCGTAGTAGACCGTCTGTGCTAGTTTAACATCATAGAGGAAATTTTGTGCCAGTTTAAAGTGATAGCGGACTATCTATGCCAGTTTATAGTCATGGCGAACTGTGAATGCCAGTTTATAGTTGTAGCAGACTATGGTGCTTACCTTGCTTCTACCTTAGACGAAGTATGGCTTCAAGTATAGGTGGTTTATAGGGTTTGCAAACTCTCTGCCATCCATGTCTTCCAGATTGAAGGCTCCATTATTGTAGGTTCTTATGACTATGAATGGACCTTTCCAATTTGCCAAAAACTTGTCCACATGTTCATGCACAACTTTAAGGACGAGGTCACCCATTTTAATCGATCATTGATGTAGGTCTACATGATGCTTTTACTGCTGCTTGTCTTGATACCATTCAATGCAATCCAATGTTTGTGCAGACTCTTCCTCTAAGGAGCCAAGATCGATGATCCTTGACTCATTATTCTAGGCTTCATTTATGATGCTTGAGATCAAGAGGCAACACTACTTCATATCCGTAGACTAGGTTATAGGGGGTCTTACCTATAACTATCCTACACGTCGTACAGTAGGCCTAGAGTAGATACAGCATTTGCTCATGCCATCACCTCTTGCTGTTGCTAAGAATTCTTTTAAGCAAGTTGATGATGGCTTTGTTTGTAGCTTCTGCTTAACCATTAGCCTATGAGTAATATGACAACAAGAAATATTGCCTAATGCCAAGGTTGTTACAAAAGGTTTTGGTTTCCACACTACTAAACTATGGCTCGTTATCTATCACAATAGTCATCGGAAGACTAAACCTTGTTACAGTGTTGTCCAAGATGAAGTGGCAAACCTACTGAGATGTAGTCTTCCTAAGGGGGATAGCTTCTACCCATTTCATAAAGTACTCGGTGGCAGTAATGATGAAGCTATGTCCCATGGAAGACTTAGGTGTAATGGGTCCTATGATATCTAGTCCCCATCGTTGGAATGACCACATGATCTGCATAGGATGAAACTTGGTAGGTGACACGTGCATGAGATTTGCATGGCATTGGCACATGTCACACATATTGACCTTAACAAAACAATTGTGTTCCATGCAAGGCCAGTAATACCGTAGGTGTCTAATCTTAGCAACCATGGCCTTGGGAGCTATGTTCCTTTCACATAGTCCCTCATGGACTTTGCTACTATTTTTTATGCCTCCTCCCCACCAATGCAAGTTAACAGTATTCCATCAAAGGAGCGTTTACACAAGGTATTATCTCCTATAAGGACATACTACCATGCTCACTTTCGGATTGCATCCCTTTGGGTGGATGTCAAGGCATGTGGGGGTTCATCATGTTGTAGGTAGGCTTTCACGTTAGCATACCACTCTTTGGTGTTGGCAGCACTCACGGAGGCCACATGTACTGCTTGGGTGATAGGGTCTATGCACTCTATTATCAAATCAAGTAGAGTCGCAAAGAGATGTGAGGGCACATTTAATGCTAGCATAGCTAAGGGATTGGCTACTATGTTCTCATTGCATGGCACATGCTGTATGCCTATTGTGGTGAACTGTTGCAACAAGTTTTTATCCAAATCATAGTAAGGTTATAAATGCAAAGCCTTACAGGCATAGACCTTAGTGATTTGATTGATGACAAGCTAGGAGTTGCCTCAAACTACCAAATGTTGAATTCTTAATTGATAGGCTGCTAGGAGGCCTCTGAAGTGTCCCTTGTACTTAGCTATATTGTTCATACAAAGGAACATGAAGTGGTAAGCAAAGGGTTGCATGTTCCCTGAGGGGAATGAAATTATGGAAGTAGCACTACACCTCGTGTGGTTGAGGAACCATCGAAATGTAAAGTTGCCTCAAAATGCAATGGTACAAGATTGACACTGCTAACATGTTCATCAGGGAATTCGGGTTCTATGGTTGCTCTATCATCAACAGGTGAGGTTGCAAGCTACATGGCTATCGCTTGGCCTTTCATTGATGATTGGGCTACATAATGTAAGTCGAATTCCGCTGTTATCACCTTCCATTAGGCTATGCGACTACTTTCATATAAGTTGTTCATGATAGCCCAAAGTATGTTGCTTTTGCATATGATGTTCACTTGACTGTGGAATAGGTAGTGTCTCCATTTTTTTAGTGTGAACACTAAAGCAAGACAATTCCTTTCCACTTCGTTGTATTTGGCTTCATATGCTACTAATGTGTGGCTCAAGTAATAGACTAGGGTTTTAGAGCCGTCCTCTCTTTTTTAGCATAACAACGTTGTGATAGATGTGTTCAAAGTGGCAAGGTAGAGGTAGAAAGACTTATCCCTCTATGGTGGGTAAATATTTGGGAGGTGTAAAAGCTCCTTCTTCAAGTCATCGAAGGCTTGCTAGCATTGTGTTATCCATTCAAAGTCAACCCCCTTCTTTAGTGAGTGTTGCATGGGGTGTAACTTGTTAGTCAACCTTGCTATAAACCTTCTAATGAACTGTATTCTACCATGCAACCTGTGCAATTCTTTAAGGTTAGTAGGGGGTGTTAGGTTTACGATGGCCTTAACTTTGTTAGGGTTCACTCATATCCCAGCCTCCGATACTACAAACCCTAGAATGCACTTGGTTTTTACGCTGAAAACATACTTCTTTAGATTAAGGCATAGGTCATGCCTATGACAATGTTTCAAGACTACATATAGATCAATGGGATGATCAATAGCTACCTTAGACTTGACTGCTATGTCATCCATGTAATCATTAAGTCTCTCTAGGATGTAGTGACTAAATATGTAGGTCATGGCTCGTTGGCAAGTTGCTCCAGCATTCTTTAGATCAAAGGGAATCATAGGGTAACGGAAAGTACCCCAAGGGGTCATGAATGTAGTTGTCAACTGATGCTATGGATTTATGCAAATTTGATTGTAACTGGAGAACCCATCCATGAAAGATAGTAAAGCATGCCCAGCCATAGTGTCAATAAGCTGGTCCATACTTGCTAGTGGGAAGTCGCCTTTAATTGTTGCCTTATTCAGATCATGAAAGTATATAAAAATTCATATTCCCTAGTTTTATTAGAGACTATAATGATGTTTGATACCCATTCTGAGTAATTGACAGTCCGAATGAAACCTACTTGGTATAGCTTAGTGATTTCATCATGTACGGCTAGCGCAATTTCTGGCTTAACCTTTTGAGCCTTTTGTTTTACCAGTTTGACACGTGGGTCTAATCCTGACATGTCATTGTAAGACCATGCGAATACTTTAATGTTGTCTTGCAGGACTCTAGATACATCTTTTTGCATTTGTTCATCTAGGAGGAAACTTAGTTTTAGCATTTTTGTTTCTCCTCTGGATGTCATTATCGGTGCTTCAATGAGAGGGTCCTTAGTCACATCCTCGGCCTCTAAGTCTAAGGCTTGGACCAAGTGTTCAGGCTNGGTGCTTCAATGAGAGGGTCCTTAGTCACATCCTCGGCCTCTAAGTCTAAGGCTTGGACCAAGTGTTCAGGCTGATCTAGGGATGTTTCCAAGGATGCTATAGTGTTATCAGTTGATGCATCCCAATCTATCAATTCTAGGTTTGGGTATCTTGCAAGTTTACCATGAGAACCTATTAAAGTCAACAGTGAGTGTATATCACGTTGCATGGCCATCTTGTTCAACCTGCCATAATAAGAAGAAGCTTGGTCAAGTGATACCTGGTTGAAGCTATGGCACATAATAGTAAATATAATGAAACATGCAATGATTGTCAAACATTCGGCTACATTCGCAAATTACTAGTTTAAGGTCTTGGCAGACCGTAACGAATTCAAACATGCAATTGATGCTAAGTATGTCAGTTTAAGGCTATGGTGGACCATTAACAGGTTGATGGATAAGGTTACTATTTTAAGGTCTTTTCAAACCATTAAAAACTTGGCTTCATAGAATGTTACTACTTTAAGGTCTTTGTGAACTGTGGTGCATAGGTTTTCTGAATGAAGTTACTAGTTTAAGGTATTTGCAAACCATGAATAAGTTTTTAGATGAAGTTACTAGTTTAAGGTCTTTGTGGATCACGGTGTATATTTAGATAAAGTTGCTAGTTTAAGGTCTTTGCAAACTGTGGTGTGCAGGCTTCATATAGGTAGGCTTCTATTTTGAGGTAAGGCAAAATTTTTGGTTGGGCCCATTGAAACACCACAAAATTTTGGCCTAGCACTTTTAGACAAGAATCAAGCTAAGTCATGCTATTGCCCAACATGATTACAGCATGACCAAAATTGAGAGCCTCTAAAATGGCATGAAATGACATACAATGGAGCAAGCAAGGTCCCCCTGGGACACACAGGTGACTACATCAACTTTCGGCATCCAAAATCAAAAGTTTCGGGCTCAAAATGCTTGGTTTTGGCTAAGTACACTTTGGTTACGTTTTCTTACACTGTCAGCGTAAGGCTCAGCGTCACCAACTTTTGGAGCCCCGAAACTGAGCCAAAATAGGCTGAAATCAAGCATAGGGATCCCCCATGACCTTCACCAAGGTCCCCAGCAGGTCTCAACCTCCATAAAATCAAGATTTGGGCCTCAAATGTGCCACTTCGGCTTGGTGACACTAGGGTTACTTTTCTTACGCTGCTCAAAATAAGGCTCAGCGTCACCAATTTTTGGAGCCCCGAAACATAGCCAAAACAACATCCAAATTAGCCCAAATTTAGCACATAAAACCCTCATAACCCATAGCATGTAGATGCACTCTGAAATCTGGTCTCATAGGTTAGAAACGGGCTCAAAATTCATTGTTTTTAGGTCATACGCTATTAGTGACACTGACATTGACACTGACATTGACGCTGACGCTGACATTGATGCTGACACTGACGTTGACGCTAATGCTGATGTTGACGCTGATGCTGACGCTAACGTTGACGTTGACATTGATGCTGATGCTGGCGTTGGATGCTGATGCTGACACTAGAATAGGCTACGCATACATCAGAGCCAGATCCACGCACGCTAGAGGCCTTGGCGAAGGAAAAAAACCACAGATCTACAGATCCAGAGGCCAAACATCTAGATCCATTCTTGTCCTTTAACATTCTTTGTATATTTTTTCATTTTTCAGCGTATCGAGATCTTACACTGTGGATTACACCCATCAGCATAAGAGATCCTGGTCACGCTGCATCCTGTACATTGTAACATTTTGTGCATCCGGTCAACATGCACACCTGTCACCCGATCTAAAGTTTTCTCACCCTGTAGCCACTAATCTTCTCCCAAATCCAAATCTCATGCCTAAATTTATATAAATCCCCCATTTTTCCTTGAGATCAAGGCTAGAAAATTTGAATCTCACACACTTAAGAAATCTGGGCATCAATCTCACACATTGGGGCTGCATACAGACTTGCACGTCATACACCTACAATCCAAAACCTGCATCTTCCCAGCATCCGTTCTCATCCATCGGGGCCAAACATCTACCTTGTAACCAATCCACAACTGTGTTCTGACCAGTGCACATTTTAATTGTTTATCAATACAAACAGTTTACATTATTGCCTACATTTGTGCAGTTTACATTATCTTTTCTATTCACATTTTTCTATTTTTGTTGTTTAAACGTTTTCATTTGTTTACGTTTAGTCTTTTTCTGCATTCATTTATGTATAACCCAACGTGTCGTGATTGCGTACGTTCAAGGAAGTTCTCGTTTGATCTACGTGTGGACCATTCAAGGCACTCTACCTTTGTTGTTTTTCCAGTAGGGCCTTGGGTGAAGGCAAGGTCTTACTGTTTCATCCATAGATCTCTTAATGTTTGTTCATTCCAGCCTCTCACAGACGATTTCAGATGGTATAGTAAAATGGCGCTAGAAGGAGGGCCATTTTTCTCCTAGATCCACGTCATTCTATCTCAGATCTACCCTCTATGACTATAGATCTGCGTCCTGTAACTGCAGATCTGTGTCTTGGCACTACAGATCTGTGCCCTATCACTACAGATCTATGCCCTGTGACTACAGATCTACGTCCTGTTCCAGTAGATCTACGCTCAAACATTGCAGATCTATGTTTTGCTTTCTCAAATCTGTGCCACATCCAGCGTCCACATGAAGCTGTGATTGTCAGCATTCCTACGCTACCCTATTCCCAACATTCAGGCATTGTTTCCTACTCATAAATCCTATTATCTAGTCTATATGCTATTTTAGAATTTTCTAGACACGTCCCTGCTTGAATCACAACATCCAACACTTAGTTTTCTTACCCAGACGTTGGTCACACTGACGTTTGGTCAAGTTGATGTTTAGTCATGCTAACTTTTGGTCACATTGACGTTTCGTCAAGCTGACGTTTGATCAAGTTGACATTTGGTCACGTTGATGTTTTGTCATACTAACATTTGGTCACGCTGATGTTTGGTCAAGCTGACGTTTAGTCATGCTGATGCTGCGTCCAACACTTAGTTTTCTTACCCCAACGTTGGACAAGCTGACATTTGTTCACGCTGATGTTTGGTCAAGTTGACGTTGATCACGCTGCTATTAGTCATGCTGACGCTGCGTCCAACACTTAGTTTTCTTACCCCTATGTTGGTCAAGATGACGTTTTGTCACGCTAACATTGATCACGCTGCTATTCGTCATGCTGACGCTACGTCCAACACTTAGTTTTCTTACCCCAACGTTGGTCAAGTTGACGTTTGGTCACACTAACATTTGGTCACGCTGATGTTTGGTCACGCTAACGTTTGGTCATGCTAACGTTTGGTCAAGCTGATGCTTGGTCACTCTGACGTTTGGTCATGATGACATTTGGTCAAGCTGACATTTGGTCAAGTTGACACTCCTTCATACACTGTTCAACACTTAGCCATATTTTCTCTCTCTAACACTTAGCCATTCATTTTCTTTCACTTACACTATTACATCTAGACACTTTGACAATGGACCCTATGCACACCAACACCACCACCATGCCTGTTACCAACTTCGGTACCACAATCTTGGGTCTTGTCATTGCCGCTAAGTCCATAGTTGCCCTTGGCACGATGAATCCTCAGGGGCCATCTTGTAGGTCACTAAGACTGCAAGGTATAGATCCCACGTTCACCATCTTAATGCCTGAACAATATAACTTTATTTGCATTAAAATCCAAGCTAACCTGGCCATTAACCGAGCCGAACTAGACCCAAAGAGACACTATGAGATCATCAACAATGAAGGTCACGAATTTGTTCCCACCCCCTACGACATCATCCCACTCTCTAAATACCACCATGAACTCCTATCCCAACTCCTCATGGCCAGGAACCAAACCTCATGTCAACCCACCATAGAGCCTCAAAATGAAGATGAGGAAGATAATTTTGCAACTCAATCTAAGCATGCAGATTCGTATCATACTCTCAGTCCGCATATTTATGTGAACCCGTTATTTCACCCATTCATAGAAGAGACCATGTCTCTTCATACAGTTAAAAGCACTCAAGCACATGTGCCCCAACAGGAAGCGCTCACTCTCATTTCCACTCTCCTTATGACCAACTCTCAATTCACCATGTCCATCCCCACTATTCCTTCGGTCACCACATTATCCCCTCTCCTACAAGTACAACCCCAACAACCCCCCTCTCAAACTAATGTAGGAGCAACTTTCCCACCCCAAGTAATTGGGATGCCATCTGTGATACCCGCTACCACATCAACACACTTCATCCCACGAGTGTAGGTTCATACCATACCTTTAGCTCCTCCAATACAACACTAGGTGCAAAACCTCCCTTTGCAACCCACAGTTGGGCAATGGCTCACCCCTGTCACTCAACAACAAAAACAACCTACACCTTCTGGCATCCCACCCTTAGTAGCACCCACTATAAATATTCCACAAGTGCAACCTTCGATCACTCAACAATCATCATTCCCACCAATCGTACAACAGTCTAATTTGTATGGCACTCAAACTAATCAACCTCCCGTGTCGCCTAGTGCCCAAGACTAGGCTGAAGCTAAAAAAATGATGCAACAGCTCACTGATGAGGTAAAACGCCTCAAAACTGCTAACAATGAAGAGCTTAAAGTATTAGAATTTTACCAAGACGATCCTATTAGCTCTTTGGTACCATCATTAACCTTGCCCAAAAGAGTTTCTTTGCCTCAACTAACCAAATACAATGGAGAAGGAGACCCCAACGCTCATCTAGTCACATTTAGACTAGAATGCCTGTTGCTTTAGGCTTGGCCCCATGCAATCTTATGTGTGTTCTCCATGTCCCTCACTGGCAGAGCATTAGATTGGTACCGAGCCTTGCCTCACAACTCCATATCCTCTTTGGAGGACCTCTTACACTAGTTCGTTACCAGGTTTAAATGCAACCTGAAACCTGAAGCAACCTTGGATAGTCTGATACCAATAAAATAAGCACTGCTTGAACCTGTACAAAATTGTATCCAAATATGGAGTGCTGCACTCAATGAACTTCATGAGCCAATCCTAGAAACATACCTTCTTACAATTCTTAAGGGAGCTGTGAATGATTTTGTCAAATCAAAACTATACTATCTAAATGCGTGCACTCTAAGCCAAGCTTTTGTACAGATTATAAACATAGAAGAGGTAGCCCAAAATAGCCATGACCCTGCTTACTTAGCCTTTAGAAATAAATACACTAAAAACGATAAAGAAAAGGCTAAAGCAATAGTAGAAGCAGGAGCAAAGACTCAACCTACCAACGTGGGATAGTAAGGTAGACCACCTACTACTCTCGTTAACTATGAGAGAACCACCCCCACACACGCACCTAAATCATCTACCATGCAAGCTACTAACATGGGTCATGCACATACGTTTGAGAGGAAAGACCGTACTCAATACACACTGCTCCCCATGAAGCCTTCCTAGTTGTTAGATCAACTTTTGAAGGCTGGGGCCATTAAACACAAGCAGTTGTCTCCAGCGGTAGCCCAGAGACATGACTGATTCTGTGAATTGGCAAAAAACCCAAGCTTGGCAACTCCAAATGAGCCTCCTATTCCAAGAGGCTTTAAACTAGATCAATTTTGCAAATACCATCAACGGAATGGACATGGTACTGATTATTGTTTCACCCTCAAACAAGACATACAACGTATGATTGATAGGGGTGAAATAACATTTGATGATGCCAACCCCATTAAACTGTAGAATCAATATATGGGTGTGTACAAAGATCCCCTTAATACCAAGTAAGCTCCTTATGTTATTAACACGATCCATGTCGGAAATGAGCAAGATATGCCCAGAAAACCTTTCATGATTCATGTTCCTCCTATAGCATCAACATCATCCCCACAATCTTCATACTCCACAGACAATCCACCTACACCTAAAAAACCATTTTTTATTCGTGTACCCCTTGCCAATGCAACCACAAATGTTCAACCACCTACCCAACCCACTTCCTTTGTGGTCCGGGTGCCACCTGTGGTTGCAACCACAAATGTACAATTACAAAATTGACCAACCCCTTCATAATTAGGGTATCCAAACACCCTGATCTTCAACCTCCTACCCCTCAACCGCAAACCAAACCAACCCCATTCATCATCAGAATGCCTAAACACCCTGACACACAACCATCTCCAACTATTTAACCATAACTCTGACCCGCTTCATTCGTAATCCGAGTCCCAAAACAACCTGATGTTCAAACTCCAACGGTTTCCCCATGACCTTCATGAGAACGCCTCGTTGATAGACTCACTAGGGAACTATTGGAAAAGGAACATTGAAGCCTTGAATTGGGGCCACTGAAACCCACTCCCTTGAATGCTGCACCTATGGCTCCGACAACTGACGAGCCAAGCACGAGCCACGAAAACAAAAAATTAAGAATTTCAGATACATCAAACCCAACCTTCACAGACCACACGAAAACCATTCCACAAGAGATACAGTTATTGGGTCCAATGGACCAAGTCTCAACCAGCAAAAGCACACCGAACAGTAAAGACTTGGCCAGTGCCCTAACTTAGGTTACACAGGTGCTTAAACAAAAAAACACATCTTTAAGCTTCTATGACCTCATGTTGACTTCTCAAGTTCATCGTGAAGCCTTAGTATGTATGCTAACATCGATCCCAGTTAGCAAAGACTTGCCCGCAAATGAACCTCCCATTCATGCGGTAATGTTTCCATATCAAGGATCAAGAGCTACATCACTAAGCTTCAACATGGATAATATAAAAATAGATGAAAAAATGGGAGAAGTCACCATTGCACCCATGTTCATAACTATACAAGTAAACCAATTCAAAATACATACGGTGCACGTAGATGACGGAGCAGCCACGAACGTAGTACCATACCCCGTCATCGAACAGTTGGGGTTAACTGAACAAATCAAACCAATTTCCACAACATTCCTGAAATCGTTCAGTGGATAATGCATAGTTGTCAAAGGGACACTAACTTTGGATTTCATAGTAGGGGACTGATTCCCCACATCAACTGAATTCGTGGTCGTAGACGAGATGCCTAGTTTTAACTTGATATTGGGACAACCATGGTTAGCCCAATTAAAAGTAGTTTCCTCACCCATCCACCAAGAGATTCACTTACCCTATGAAGATGGTGAAATTATTATACATGGTGATGCAGCTACACCCAACACCTCTACACATGTAGGGACAAACCAAGGCTCAGAGGTCGAATTCGATGGGTCTAAACAGGATGACACTACTCTCGAGCCTAAACAAGACACAACACCCATTGACAACCAAAATGATAACTAATCTTCAAACCATGATCCCCCAGAAGATATGGAAACATTACAAAACATGGAAACATTAGAGCATGCTGACATAGGAGTTATTCCTCTAGATGTCTCATGGTCAGAATTACCATTTAACATAATTAGCGAAGGAAACACTGAATATACGATTACACCGACACAACCAACCCATCATGTCAATCTTCGAAAATTAAAGAAGCTACTCAACTGTTAACCCAACTATCGTCCGAAA
>MNCI01016234.1:124372-191922 GCA_015680685.1 Gnetum montanum | reverse complement strand
TTATATTCACAAACAGTTAAAACAACAAAACAAAAAAATATATAATAATAAAAAATAAAAAAAATCTTGTGTGTTTACGCTTGTGTTTATCAAAAGTTTAGACAAAACGTAAAATAAAAAAAAATGAATAACATAAAAACAACAAATAATAATAATAATAATAATATATCAATGTATAAATGGATAATTTCAAATGTTTACATTATATCACACGTTCGCTCTCATACAATCCACAAATTTCAAAAAAAAAAAACAAAACTAAACTAAGTTAACAACAATCACAAGTTAAATTAAACATCAGCGTTAGGAGGGGCTTGATCCCCAAACTCATCCGCATCATTGAGCCTCACTCCATTGGGGCCAACCTCATCATCAACACTTCCCTGCACCAAAACAAAATCCTAGGTAAGTAAATTAAAATTTATAAAAGACACAATTGAAAGTAACCATCAACAAAACATAAATGATAAAAAAAAACCTAATCACAAAAAATAGTCTGCATCATATTTGGTCTGTTACCAAACATCTCATGAATAGTCTTCACCAACACACTCTTCCCCTTTTTGGACATCAGCAAAAAGGATAATGCAAATAAACGAGGAGAGTGAACATGGTACATACAACTTAGTATTCAATATCCACAAGAATAATCATGTTAAATATCTTAAAAGATCAAAATTAATCAAGCATATCCTTAACAAGAGGCCCATAATTGTATATGTCAATTTCAAATAGTAACACCAAGAATTACATCTCAAGGTAAAAGATTCAAAAAAAAAAAAAAAAACAATCTTAACCATCATTAGTTTATAATTTTATCTTAGATACTTCACTAGAATGGAATATGAATAAACCTTTTGTTACTTGTTTTCTATGAGTGTTAGAATGCAAAATCTTGTTGATTAACTGTCTTTTAGATAAGAGTCTCAAAGGACTCCCCTTACACCACTGGCCCAAAAGATTAGACTTCCCCTTTTACACGTGCTAGACTTTGTTAAACATACTGGATATAATATAGAGAGAGCGATATTTTCTTCTTGGATCTTTTAGAATCATCTTGCTCCTTGTAGAGATGCATTTGTGATTTTCCAAGAATGGAAAACGAAGAACGCATCAACGACAGGAAGATAAGGTAAGCAGCGATATATTCTCACCAACAAGCTATGTTACAAGCTACGTTACTGACGTAATAACCATACCAGCAACATAATCGATTTGACGATAGATAAATTGAGATAATTCAATAGAAACGAAGGCAACAACTGACGCTCACGCTGCATACTGAAATCGGCACTAGTCATGATAAAGGCGAAAGTAAAAAAAGAGAGCGGTACAAATATACCCGTCACCCCTCGTTCCTGCCTACCAACTTTCAGGTCATTCCCAATATCCGAGGGCATCAAGAAGAAGCAGCTGTAGTGCAGCGCAGAGCATTGGCGTCGTCAGCCGCTCCGTCTGTTTGTTTGTTAACTTGCTTGCTGCCTCGTCCTCGTCCTCCTCCTCCTCGTTGTTTTATTTTGTTGCGTGTGCGATCTCTGTGTCTGTCTCCGTCCGTGTGTATCTTCTTCCCGTAGGACTTGTAATTGTAATTGCGCATCTATATTTGTAGAACCAAATTTGCACGTAGAGTAGAGCAGTCGCCGAGGCGCCCCTCCAAAAATAAAGAGTGACGCATCATCGCCTGGCCAGTCTCTGTATACGGCGCATCATCTGTTGCTGTCATTATATGTTATTATTAGTATTATTTTTCTGTCTTCCTCCGTCTCTTCCTCCCTCCCGTAAGTCCACACAAATACAATATGTTCCTCATATGCCCCGTCCAAAGCTTAATTTCCATATGACCCATACTTGCCTCTTCGCCCTTCGTTTACCATAATGTTTATTTTACTCCCTCGTTTTTTGTGATCCGTTTCATCCCGCCGCCAAAAGTGGCTAACTCACGCTGCCAGGCAATGGCGGCTAACTAACTCACGCTGCCAGGACATGGCGACTAGCTCACGCTGCCAGGACATGGCGGCTAGCTCACGCTGCGGAGGCATGGTGGCTAACTCACGCTGGCCAACTCACGCTGAAAAATCCCAGGATAAAAACGCAGAAAAAAATCCCAGGCAAAATGCTGAAAAATCCCAGGCAAAAACGTAGGAAAAATCTCAGGTAAAACGCTGAAAAATCACAGGCAAAAACGCACGAAAAATCCCAGGTAAAAAACGCAGGAAAATCCAACGCAGGAAAAATCCTAGGTAAAAAGCGCAAGAAAATCCAAGGCAAAAACGCAGAAAAATCCCAAATAAAAAACGGAGGAAAATCCTAATAAAAAACGGAGGAAAATCCTAGGCAAAAACGCAGAAAAAATCCCAGGTAAAAAAACAGACGCAGGAAAATTCCCAGATAAAAATACAAGAAAACAGCAGGCAAAACTACATTAAAGAAAACTTGCAGTGAGTTGAGCCCTCTAACTAATGTAACTAATGCATAAAATAAAATGCCCTACGACTACAACTAACGCCCTACAACTAACGTTCGGCCTACGACTGACGCAAAAACCAAAAAAAAACAGCCCTCTAACTAACGCTAGAGATAGTCAACAATAATTCAAGATCCTGATTCTCCCAACCCAAAACGTAGCCAAAGCCAAGAATATCCAAAACGTGGCAGTCCCTATAACCCACGCTGCCAAACAAAAGGTAGGATAACTTATGGTGCGAGGATAACTCAGGCTGCCAGGCAATGGCGCTGCCAGGCAAAGCAGGATAACTCACGCAGACAATGGCAGGTAACTCACGCTGCATTGGTTACTCACGTTGGCATCTCATTTCGCCGCCTATTTTATTCCACTTGTCTACACGTGACGCCTTCATTTTATATTTTAATTATTTTATTTTGTCCTTGTGCCTTAAGGTAGCTACTTCTTTTATTTCTTGCATACATTTATTCATTTTCCAAAGTAACTAGATGTTATAAAATAAAATAAAATAAAAATTACAAAATAAAATAAAATATTTACTTTTGATTATGTCACCCCTTTGGGGCAACACCAAACTAAAATAAAATACATAATGTTATTCTTTGGTTACGTTGACCCCCTTTTCTTTTATCAATGCCCGAACCTTAAACTTTAAAAATAAAAAATATACATATAAAAATATAAAAAAAATATTTTAAATTCTAGTACACACTCATGGCCCAGTACGACCTTAAACTGCCATGCGTGGCCCGGTACGGCCATAAACTGCCATGCGTGGCCCAGTACGGTTTTAAACTACCACTCATGGCCCGATATCGCCTTAAATTGGCACACATGGCCCGATATGGCCTTAAATTGCAACACATGGCCCAGTACGGCCTTAAACTGCGACTCATGGCCTGGTATGGCCTTAAACTACCACTCATGGCCCGGTATGGCCTTAAACTACCACACATGGCCCGGTACAGCCTTAAACTACCATGTGTAGCCCAGTACAGCTTTAAATTGCCACTCATGGCCCAGTATGGCCTTAAACTGCCACTCATGGCCCGGTATGGCCTTAAACTACCATTCACAGCCCGGTACGGCCTTAAACTACCACACGTCTAAGTATGACGGTAAACTACCGTTGGAGCACCATTGGCTATATTTAAACGTAAAATCAATTTCTTAAGAAAAAGAGAAAACTCACCCTGTTGACATAGCTCCCTATTTCATTGGCAGGAGCAAACACATGGACAAAAAGCAACTCTTCATACTGTTGTCTATTGATGGACCATATGGAGCAATCAAGCGAGAAATCAATCTAGAGTCCATTGATTTAGGCCCCCCAACATACAACAATTTAGTGGCATCAACCCAAGAAACATTAGATTGCTTTAAAGGAATGACAAAATCTCTGAACCTAGAAGCTGATAACATCATTGAAGATCCCCTAGCTGAAGTCCCCATAACTACGTTAGATGACAAGGTTAAAATTTTAAAACTAAGTACTTTGTTGAATCCACAACTCGCCAATGACATAACTCGAGTGCTAAGAGACAATATGAAAGCATTTGCTTGGTCTTACATTGACATGCCTGGGCTCGACCCTCGAATAGTCCAGCATAACATCATACTTGATCCAAAACTAAGAAGAGTGAAACAAAAGGCATGCAAGGTCAAGCCTAAAGTAGCGTTGGCAGTTCGTAGTGAGATCACGAAGCTTTATCAAGCTGGCTTCATTCGAGATGTGGACTACGCTGATTGGGTATCCAACATGGTTGTAGTCCCAAAGAAAAATAAGAGCATTCGTCTATGTATTAACTTCCGTGACCTCAATGTCGCAACCATAAAGGATGACTTCCCGCTACCTAGCATCAATCAACTTTTTGATTCAACCACTGGGCATGCATTGTTATCCTTTATGGATGACTTTTCAGGATACAACCAGATTAGGATCAATCCTAAACATCAACTCAGGACAACCTTTATGACACCATGGAGGACATTTTGCTATACGATGATGTCATTTGGTCTCAAGAACGTTGGAGCTACATATCAACGATCAATGACATTCATCTTTAGTGATTACATGGTTAACTCGCTCAATGACTATGTAGATGACATTGTGGTCAAATCAAAAATAACTGAGCAACATGTACAAGACCTAGACTTGGTACTGAAACGTTGTCTAAAATATGAGCTTAGACTCAACTCGAAGAAATGTGTCTTTGGGGTCAAAATAGACAAAATGCTTGCATTCGTCATATTTGAGATAGGGATACAAGTAGATCCGAATAAGGTTAAGGTGATAACAAATCTGAAACCACCTACCTTGCTGAACTTCGCGGTCTACAAGGTAGATTATAGTTTATCAGACATTTCTTTGAAAAACTTACGGACAAGTTGAGGCCTATGTAGCACTTATTGTGCAAAAATGTCCATTTTGAATGGACTTCACAGTGCTAAGAAGCCTTTGATAACATCAAAACAGAACTAGCTCAACTACCGATAGTTCATTCACCATAGAAAAAATAAACCATTTTACATCTACCTTGCAACATCCGAATCATCTATTGCATCTATGCTTTGTCAAAAATACGATGATGGAACTGAAATCCCTGTTTACTACTTAAGCCATGCATTAGTAGCCTACGAACAACGTTACAATGACGTTGAAAGATCATGCCTTGCCCTTATCTTTTCTTTAAAGAAGTGGCGACATTATGTCTTCCATAACCAAGTTAATATCATCTATAAAGACAATGTGCTCAGAGCTATCACAAACAACATATACAAATCAAGCAAGATAGCTAGATGGAAAGCAATGATTGCTGAATTCGACCTACACTACATAGCTCAATCATTAGTTAAAAGTCAAGCTATAGTCAATCAAATGACCACATCACCGACGCAAGACAAAGAAACGATCAACCCAGAGTTTCCGGATGAAAACATAAACACGATAGGCACAGTACCTGATAAGTATGATGCAATCTTAAACTTTGATGGAGCATCAACCACCCGAGGAGGAAGCGCTGCAGTAGTCATCACATATCCCTCTGGGGAGATTTGACCCTTTTCTTATCGTTTAAACTTTTCTTGTACTAACAACATGGTAGAGTATGAAGGTCTTCTTAGAGGTCTCATGGCAGCACTAACTTCAAAAACCACACGGCTCGTAGTTAGAGGCGACTCCCAATTAGTCATCAATTAGGTCACAGATGTATATGCATGTAAAGCTTTACATTTACAGCCATACTGTGACTTGGCAAAACATCTACTGAAACAATTGACAAACATAGATGTGCAACATGTTTCAAAAATGATAATACCATCGCAGATGCCCTTGCAACACTAGCTCTAAACATTTCACCTGACCTATTTCATGCTTTATCCAATTCCATAACAAGTTGTGCCAAGCCCATAACTGACACTCCCGATGAATTACCGATAACATCCGTTAGCACGACACACACCGTGGAATGGTATGATGACATGAAGAAGTACCTTCTACATGGTAAACCACCTCAACATCTAACGAATGCTTAGAAGGACGTAGTGCAGAAATGCTCTCAGCAATATGCACTAGTAAGGGACATGTTATGTCGTAGATCCTATGAGGGCATTTTGTTAGTGTGCGTTGGTAGCATCGATGGTCAAACCATCATGGAGTAGGTTCACGAAGGACTTTGCGAAGGGCACATAACACCCAAGGCAATGGCAACCAAAATCAGACATTTAGGCTACTATTGGCCATACATGGAGTACGACTGTTTCTCCAAAGTCAAAACATGTAGCATTTGCCAAAAACACAGTAATCTCATACATGTGCCACCTAACAAGTTGCATACAGCTCAAATCACATGGCCTTTCCAAAAATTGGGGTTAGACATCATAGGACCAATAACTCCCCCATCTTCTGCAAGACATAGCTTCATCATAACGACAACCGAATATTTCACAAAATGGGTAGAAGCTATTCCTCTTAGGAAGACCACATCAAAACAAGTATGCAACTTCATCCTTGAAAACATTGCGACTCGTTTTGGCATTCCAATGACTATAATCATTGATAACAGGCCACAGTTCAGCAGTGTCAAAACCAAAACCTTTTGTGAGAGCCTAGGCATCAAACATTCATTTTCATCACCATACTATCCCCAGAGCAATGGTCAAGTAGAATCCAAAAACAAAACGATCACCATGGTGCTCAGGAAAATGCTTAATCAAAGCAAAAGAAGATGGCACGAGCAGCTAGTTTATACGCTATGGGCATATTGAATGATGCATAGAACATCCATAGGTAAAACACCGTACAGTTTTGTTTATGGTTTAGAACCTGTTTTACCTTTGGACTTGTAGGTACCTTCATTGTGGATCACACTCTCCGAACTCCTTGATGAAAGTAAAAAAAATGACTCACGGGTTGTTGACCTTGACTCGGTGGAGGAGGAGCGAACATGCACACTGGATCAAATCAAGTGGTACCACCAGCAGCAACAACGGTGACATCAACATGACATTCACAAGCGCCTAATCAAGGAAGGTGACCTTATCCTTAAGGCAGTCCGTGAACACTCGGACAAATTCTCGGCCAATTGGGAAGGGCCTTACTTGGTCACCAAAGTGTACGAAAATGGAGTGTTCAAAATAGTCGATATGGACGATAACGAGCTTGCTCATCCAACAAATCACATGTACCTCAAGCCATTTTACGTCTGAACAATGCCTAAGGTACAGATTCGTCCTGGAATCATGACGATAAACTGATACCACAGATTCGTCCTGGCATCATGATGGTAAACTGATACCATAGATTCGTCCTGGCATCATGACGATAAACTGATACCATAGAACAGTCCTGGAATCATGACCTAAAACTAATAGCACAGATCATCCGAAATAACAATAAACTACCACACTCTCATCTACCAGAGTCTGCTAAGACTATAAACTCGCTTACCTCTCCATAGTCCACCATGACTATAAACTAGCATTGCACTGTCTGCTACGATGCTAAACTGGTAATTTCCAATGGGTTATGATGTAAAACTAATCCACGATAGTCAGCCAAGACTATAAATTGGCAACTTCTTCACTGGCCTACGAATCTGTTGCTATAATCAAATGGCATGTCTTCATGAACTTGCTGCATGAATTCATCACATGGACTCTGATGACATTGCTGCTGCTCAATTTTGTTGCCTGTAGTTGCATGCAGTCTCTCCACCACATCGGTTGCATCCATGTTGAAAGTGTTAAGCTAACTCATTCAATCATGATTTTCTTGTCTTTTTGGAGTTGTGTTTGTAGGATGAAACCCAGAGGTGTTCGTACACAGATGCACTTCATCATGACAACGAGGTACCATGTTGTTCCTGATGCATGTATCCAAGTTAATCAAACCGTTCACAAGTACATTCCTAGTTCCCCAAATGTCTCTCATTCCCTAGCATGTTCTCTCTACCCTGTTCAGTTGCATTTCTTGTCACCCCAAAACTCTGAACACATGGTTGCCCACTATAACTCTCAAAGCAGTTGCAACACACAACACAACACATGAAATAGATACAAGCACATGAGCACAAGTATAACATTGAAAGAGAGCTCTACTCACAAACAAAAGAAAAAAAAAGACAAAAAAAATCAAAGAGAAAAATCCATCACAAGACTCTTGGCACTTCCCATACAAGCCCCAGGCGGAAAGGTACTTGTCTTGGATGAAAACACTTGTGTGTCAAACAATCATGTTGCATCCCACTGTGTAGCTTTGGCTATTGGACAATGGGTTTCCTTTAAAACTCAACAAGGGTCTTCTTTCTCCAAAGAATGCACCACCTCATCATGTGGCTTTGGTTGTGACAACGAGTCCTCTTAAGTAGGATACAAGAGTCTCATTCCTCCAAAGGATGCACATCCCATGCCTTGGTCCCAAGTCCGCTAGATACTGCCTATTGACAAGGACCAACATGACATGTTCACACAAGAGCATTCCTCTTCCCACATTTAAATAAAACCATCCCTTCATCAATCCCTGATCTCATAGTTACAAACCTTCTCCCTATACACCTCAAAGCCTCATTTCCTGATCCCATGTACTTCTAAACACAGTGCGATGACATCTGGCCAAATGCCAAAGAACAATGCTTGATACCTAGTTGCTCGTGGTGTTTTGTACTTCTTTGTCGATGCCTCTTGGGTAGATTCCTCTAGGCGTCAAAAAAGAGGGCCCACTGAAACACCACAAAATTTTGGCCTAGCACTTTTAGACAAGAATCAAGCTAAGTCATGCTGCTGCCCAACATGATTACAACATGACGAAAATTGAGAGCCTCTAAAATGACATGAAATGACATTCAATGGAGTAAGAAAGGTTCCCCTAGGGCCCATTGGTGACTACATCAACTTTTGGCATCCAGAATCAAAAGTTTCAGGCTCAAAATGCTTGGTTTTGGCTAAGTACACTTTGGTTACGTTTTCTTACACTCTCAGCGTAAGGCTCAGCGTCACCAACTTTTGGAGCCCTGAAACTGAGCCAAAACAGGCGGAAATCAAGCACAGGGATCCCTCATGACCTTCACCAAGATTCCTAGCATGTCCCAGCCTCCATAAAATCAAGATTTGTGCCTCAAATGTGCCACTTCGGCTTGGTGACGCTGGGGTTACTTTTCTTATGCTGCTTAGCGTAAGGCTCAGCATCACCAATTTTTGGAGCCCCAAAACAGAGCCAAACCAAATTTGGTACATAGAACCCTCATGACCCATAGCATGCAGATCCACTCTGAAAACTGGTCTCATAGGTCAGAAATGGGCTCAAAATGCACTGTTTTTAGGTCATACATTGTTAGTGACGCTAACACTGATGCTAACACTGATGTTGACGTTGACACTGACGTTGACGCTGATGCTGACACTGATGTTGATGTTGACACTAACGCTGACACTGACGCTAATGCTAATGTTGATGCTGACACTAACGCTGATGTTGACGTTGACGTTGACACTGATGCTGACATTGACGTTGATGCTGATGTTGACGTTGACGTTATCGCTGGACGTTGACGCTGACGCTAGAACAGGCTGCACACACATCAGAGCCAGATCCACGCACACTGGAGGCCTTGGCAGAGCAAAAATAGCACAGATCTACAGATCCGAAGGCCAGACATCCAGATCCATTCTTGTACTTTAACATTCTTTGTACATTTTTGCATTTTTCAGCGTATCAAGCTCTTACGCTATGGATTACACCCATCAGTGTAAGAGATCTTGGTCATGCTGCACACTGTACATTGTAGCATTTCGTGCATCCGGTCAACACACACACCTGTCACCCGATCTGAAGTCTTCTCATCCTGTAGCCATTGATCTTCTCCCAGATCCAAATCTCACGCCTAAAATTATATAAATCCCCCATTTTTCCATGAGATCAAGGCTGGAAAATCTGAATCTCACACACTTATGAAATCTGGGCATCAATCTCACATGTTGGGGCTAAATATAGACTTGGACGCCGTACATCTACAATCCAAAACCTGCATCTTCCCAGCATCCGTTCTCATCCATCGGGGCCAAACGTCTACCTTACAACCAATCCGCAACTGCGTTCTGACCGGTGCACATTTTAATTGTTTATCAATACAAACAGTTTGCATTATTGCCCAGATTTGTACAGTTTACATTATCTTTTCTATTCACATTTTTCTATTTTCGTTATTTAAATGTTTTCATTTGTTTACGTTCAGTCTTTTTCTGCATTCGTTTATGTATAACCCAACGTGCCGTGATTGCGTACATTTGGGGAAGTCCTCGTTTGATCCGCGTGCGGACCATTCAAGACACTCTACCTTCATTGTTTTTCTAGAAGGCCCTTGGGCAAAGGCAGGGTCTTACTGTTTCATCCGTAGATCTCTCGGTGTTTATTCATTCCAGCTTCTCATCGACAATTTTGGACAGTACACCCACCTTTTTGCAAATAAGCATGCTATGCTATTATAGATTTATGACGTGCTAGTCCTACACTACATGGTGCATCCCACATTACTCGCGGTGTGAAAATGGCAAGTTCTTTTTCACCGCGTCGACTATAAATAGGGGTTTACCCTTGGTAAACTTATTGTTTTTGTTGTCAGAGTGCAGAGCCCACATCCAAAGTGTAGTGTGATCGTGACAAAATAAATTGAAACAATGTAGCGTAGCAACATATAACATTTGCGATTGAAGTGATGACTCCTAAAGGTGAACGTAAGCACTAAGGGCTCGCTAAAGTGGATGAAATCAAGGACACTTTGGGGCGCTTGACTTAGGCGCATGTCATAGTGCGGGAGAAGACTTTGTTTGCTTGGTAAGTCACTACGTTGTCTTTGTTGTTCGAACTTCTACAATTTTTATTGTTGAAATCTATGTTTCTTGCCATTGCTTTGGTCGCCGTTTTGTCTGCTATACTACTGCCATCGTTGTTTAAGCACAACGGCTATATAGATGTTACACTACAGCCACATGCAGTATTTCCTTGGCCACCATTGTTGCGACTACCTTGTCGTAGGGGTTTAGGTGACCTTGCACAACTTAGTGCATGGCTAGCATAGCATGTTGCCTTCAAGAGTGTAGCATAGCGATTTGACAAATGGGACACGTGTTGAACATAGTACAACACGAATTATTTTGTACAACCAAATTATGGTTGGGATGGCTGTAGCACAGTAAACTTGATTTGTGTGCACTTTGTAATGCTTTTACTGCGGTATGCCAATACATTGCAAGGTTTAGTAGGTTTGTCATTTTGTTACACTATTAAGGCGACAATACTACTACATTGCTGAATTTGTTAACCTTGCCATTTGGCCATGCTTGTCATATTAGTGCGTTGATTGTGTTGTTGCATTATTGCATGTCTGCTACATTACGCTTTATATAGGCAATGTTACATTGTGTGTGGTTCGATAACCTTGCTATGTTGCAAAATTTGCTTTGTCGTTTGTTTGCATACATTTGTTTTATATTTTTCTTTTTATATATATTTTCGTGTGTATATAAATATATATATATATATTTTTGCAACTGTAAAATCTTGTTATGCTACATGCAATGAGAATACCATGCTACACTATACGTATTAAGAGGGTTATGCTATGCTACATGTAAACTTTGCTTGTTCATAGTGCTAACGTTTGGTGCAGGGTCATGTTGAAACCCATTTTGATTATCTTGGAAATAGTAGGAGTCCTATGCTGCCTGAGCGAACCAGTGGCCAANCCCCCCCCCCCCCACACGTGTGGAGCAGCAAGAGATCTGGTTCTGGGAGGGTGCACAGGACTTCCTACAATTCCTCCTCCAACACTTTAGTGTGATTGTTTGGTCACACTTGTTAGCAGAGATAGTAGCCACAATTACAGAAACCCTATTGCCTGGGACAAACTAGGGTATTCTAAAATTTCTGACTGATGCGTCAATCGGGGGCGAGCAGGTAGAAGGTTCCAACCAACATCCAAAAGGCTTGAGATGCTTAAGTTTGATTTGGGAAATGCTTGAGTATAAGTGTTACCACTTATACAACACATTGTTTGTTGCCCGTCATGCAGGCACCTACATTCAGAACCCAACTGGAACTGTTTACTATGCCAGCAGGTGAATATTGCAAAGGTATGTTGTTGTGTAATCCATGCTATGCTAGACACAGGTATTAACAGTGCATATGTTCATTTTTTTACCAGGTTTTTTATTGATAAGAGTGGTCTTCATAGTGACATGAATGCCTTGATGTTGGCATAGATGGTCGTATGGGAATTTTCCACCATTGGGAATGTGTGCACCAGTGTGATAGGCCATTTTAGAGATGAGTTTAGAACCTATCCAACTTAGTATTTCCAATTTTATGGGAAATGTAAAGAAGTCAGTTAGTTGGATAGGGAATGGGCATCCCTCAGGCCGCTCACCATCAAATATTTTTTGGTGGATCTCCCACCATTTTCCATGCTGTTCAAACCTAGTACGCTAAAGTGTAAATTCACTGCTAAATTCTTGAGTAATGTTTTCTTTTCTCTAATCCTCTTTCTCTTTTTGTTTTTTGTTTTTTTTTGCGAATCTTTTTAGCAGCAAAGAAATCCCAGGAGGTGACTATAATTGTCTCCAGACGCAACGAGATCAACCTCTTCTTTAAGTACGAGGAAGTGAAGGAGACCAAGTGCTGGCTTTGCAATGGGGCCCCAACCATGCTAGTCCATAACCTTCAGGAGGCTGGACTTATGGATTTTTTTTTTGTGGTTAACCCAAGTGTCCCATCTGCTAAGATGCTTTCCCTAGCTGACTCCTTCTCTAAAAAGGGAGACTGCTTTCACACACATGTTCATGGTGTGCACGTGGTGCTTGATGTCAATGATCAATTGTTCATGAATCTTTTTAGTGTTTCCTCTAATGGTCTCCCTATGGGAGAAAAATCCAAGAGAGATGCACACAATCAAAAGGACATCGAGAAGTGGCTAGGGGTTGCCAAGCTATGGATGGCCAAAATGGTTTATCCTATCTTCCGTGCCTATGCCTTCCCCAAGTTTCTTTTCCAAGGAGAAATCATTGGGATTGACCAAGCTCAGATAATGAGGGATGTCATGGAAAAAGGGACCCATTACAATTCGGCTAAGTATCTTTGCAAAGGCATGTAGGCTAAAATGATCAAGCTTCACAAGAATCTTGAATCCTGTTTCAATGCGCATAATGCCTTTTTCATAGCTTGCCTTTGGCATTTTGCAAAATTCTTGGTAGTCCACTAGAATGGGGTCTGGGTACTACAAGATCGTAGCTAGATCTCCAAACCATGGATCTGCCAAGTCTTCCATACCACCCGATCTTAGGACCCCCCAGAAGCTATTGGGAAGTCATTCTCCATGACAACCAGGGATCAGGTGGTGTGCAACTTTTAGGCCAAGGACAGCATGGGGGAGGCACCCCCCATCACCACTGATAGTGTGATAAGAGGGGAATGTCTCATTGCAAAGATGATGATGACCAAGTTACAATGCAAGTGGTCCTGCCCTATTAACAAGATCCCCTATACTAACGAAGAGAGGGGCAAGAAGCTGCAGTTTAAGCTTCGTAGAGTGTAGCATCCCATTGGTAAGTGTTCACTTCTTTTTTTTTTTGTATTTTGTTTCTACTTATTTTTTGGCTAATGCTTTCTATGCTATGTTACGCTAGGTAGAATAACATAGTGTAGCATCTGCTTCAAGTTAGTATATTGTATTGATGGAGACTATGTTTTATCAGTGGAGGAAGTGGAAGAGGAAGAGGGAGCAAAGGTGGTGGCCCTTGCAATAGGGACGACTGAAGGAAATAAGGAGGCCCCAGCTATGGAGGAGAAGGCCCCTACTGATGAGGAAGGGGCCTTGGTTGATGAGGAGGAGGCCTGCATCGATGAAGAGGAGGAGGAGGAGGAGGAGGCCCTTGTCAACAAAGGAAGGGACCCAACCAATGACAAAGAGGCTCCTGGCAACCAGGACATGATCCCTATTGATGACCCTTTTGTAGAGAGAAAATCAATGCTGGATGGGAGCATGAGCATCGAGGATGCTGCTACATTATTGGGTCAGCTAGAAGGAGAGGGGTTCCATTTGGATGCTGGTGAGTTTGATCACATATTTGACAATGTGTCGATGGATGAACCTCCCGCTATCACCCCTTAGGGTTTACTGGGTAGGAGCTTTACACTATCATTTATGCTCTTCATCAACCATATTATGGTTCTCTCCATTTTAAGTAACATGTTTTATTATGTAGCTGATACCACTATTGATACCCTTGGCCCATCCTCGATCTGCTTGCGACCATGGACTGAAACCCCTGATAAATTTATTTTCATGGAAGGGATAGTCAATGACATGATCGACTGTGTAAGATAGGTCGACCCAGAAGTGGGTAAGCTAAAATGCTATACTAGACACTACATTGTTGTTGCATTTACTACACCTCTATGACTAAGGCATTTTTTTATGCATGGTTGGTAGCTTCTTGTCTCAAGTGGAACCCTAAAAGGGTAGTTAAGGTTGATGTCATGCTTGCATTTCCACCTAAGGTGACCAAAGTACCTCGTCCTGTATATGATGAGGCAAGCCAATGTGCTTTGTACTCAACATGGTCCTTGTGGGAATGCATTTGCATAAACAAACACCTCTAGAAATGGGTCCAGAAGCTTGAGAAGGAGAAGGCCAACCTAACCGCTAAGGCAGGAGATCTCTGTTTTAGAAATGAATTCCTGTTGGCCTGAGATACCAACGATGGCAGTTGGTGCACGGTTTTCATTGACTACGCAAGGTACTAGACGGTCATGCAGCACAACAATGAGGCCACCTATGAGATAATAGAGCAACACATGCAGATGGACCTGTTAGCCGAGAAGAACCAAGACTAGAAAGATTACAGTGCTAAGGTTTATGAATGGAGGTAGATGCAGAAAAATAATAAGCATATGTATACGCTAGAACGTGCCACCTATCATAACCAATATAGGGATGCCTTAGTCAAGTTACATACTCACAAGTTATTCCTTGATATTATTGGTACTTTTGGGGCTTACGACAGGTTCACGCAATAGGTGATAGTGAGTGAGTCCCTCAAAAGGGAAGTGACCTTTCCTATGGGTGAAACCACCACTGCCATCTTTTCTTCTAGACCTCCAAGATGGACATCCATAGGAAAGGAGAAAGTTGCTGTAAGCGCTGATTTGGGTGATAGGAATTGGGTTAACATCATGGAAGAGGAGATCTTACAATGCTTGTTGGCAAGCTTGGATCGGATACCTCCCGAAACTTTGGATTGTCTCGGTTCAGTCATCCTTTAGTGTAGTGAAAATTTATTTTATTGGAGTCTCGGCTATGACCTCCAAACCTTGCTGCATATCTACATTATTTATTGCCTAGGTTGTTACCTCATCACCATGGATCATCACCTCCCTACCTACGTAAGGTAGATGGATTTCCTGATGTATGGGTGAAGAGACAGCCTTGAGTTGGGCTAACCATGACCTCCCCAAGACCAGTTTAAACCCAGGCATCACTTTCACCATGATAAATGTTGCGTTTGTGGGGAACTGGTCCCCTACCACAAATTCAATGTGGATAGTGCCTTTCACCACTACCCGTGCCCCATTGAATGACTTCAAACATGACATTGTTGTAGGTTTGATTTTGTCTACCAAACCTAATTTGTCCACTATGGGGAACGGGATGATGTTTGTAGTAGCCCCATCATCAACGTGTACTCTTTGGATCTTATGTTGTCTGACCTGAATTGTGATGAATAGGGGTGTCATTGTCACTTGACCCTTTTCAGGGTCTTCCGTAATGGACTCATCACAAAATGTCAATTGGGATGGCCATGGTTCTTCAAGCGTAGAAGGAAGCATGACCGAATGGATTGCTTTCGACTCTGTTGGCATGTTCTCATCAACTGGAATGGATGTTAACATGTGAACCAAAGCTTCACGGTGTGTGGTGGAGTTCATTACTAGGTCATACAGGCTCAACGTTGTATTCTTTTGTTTTAGAGCCTGTTTTACCTCAGTAAGAGCACTTAGGAGGTCATGTCCACCTTCCTATTTTTTACTACCCTTCTCTTCCTCCATTATCCCTAGAAGATGAATTTCCCGAGGAGGAGAAGTTTTAGGTTTGGGGTTAGACCCTTTTCAGCAAGGTGGCGATGACCGTGCACACATAGCGGCATTGACTTTTGGTGATGAGGCAGACATAGATGTAGAGGACAAAGGAGTAGGCTTGGAAGGACCTGGGGTGGTACATTCTGTAGTTGTTTCACCTATTAAAAACTCTTCCCATTTCCTTCAACGAGAAGGCTATGATGTCATCTTATGCTAGTTTTGTGGGATGGGGGCAGTTGAGTGGTTTGGCCCCTTGATGATGAATGGTGTTTGTGGCATTAGTGCGGGTGGTGGTGCAATTTTGATTACAGAAGGTGTAGGGGTGAATGTCTAAGGAGGGACCTTAAGGACAAATGGTTGTTGTGGTATTTTTTTTGTTGTTGCTGGTGTTTCTATGCTACATTGAGGTATACAAACCACAAACAGTTCCTGTGGCAGTTCTAGATTACTGTCTATACCAATGGTGTTGATGATGTACCCTATGTTGTTAGTGTTGAGGGGGTCTTTATAAACATGCATGGATTGATTCTCAGGGTGGAGAGGGTTTCTTTCGTCCAACACCAACTTCCCCTGATCAATCATCTGTTGAATGTCATCTTTGAAGGCTAGATAGTAATCTTTGTCATGACCACAAAGTTGCTGGTAGTCATAGAACCACTCTAGCTTGAAGTTCTTAGGAATTGGGGGCTCGTTGGACAAAGCCAAGAAGGAGTTCCTAAGAAGTTTGTAGTATCACTGATGTTGTTTGGTCACTTCCTTTGACATCCACTTATGTTGAATGTACCCTACCCCTAGCAATTGCTTCAAGAGTTCTAAAGGCTTGATAGGTAGTAGGATGTACTTGGAGCAATCTTTATGCTTGAAGTTGGGTTTAGGAGGGGTGGGTGCCTTAGGTGCTAATGTGGAGGGTTGGGTAGTGTTACCTGGGTTAGGTGCGGGGTTAGTTGGTGCTATAGTTGCTTTCTTGCTATTGTTGTTTTTGGGCTTGACCTCATTTGCCACAGTGGCGACTGTGGCCGTTGCGACCTTGCCCTTCTCTTTATTCTTTTTAGTATGTGCATTTTTATAGGCAACATAGGCCAGATCCCTACTAGCTTCTACCGCATCTTGAATGCTTTTTGTCTGTGCAAAAGCTTGACTTAGAGAGCATGGGGCTAAGTAATACAGCTTGGATTTGATGAAATCATTCATTGCCCCCTTGAAGATGGCCAACAAATGCGCCTCCATGATAGGCTCACGGATCTCATTCAAGGTGGTGCTCCACCACTGTATAAACCTCTACACAGACTCTAGTGGGTCTTACTTAACTCCCATTAACTAATCCAGCATGACTTTAGGCTTCAAGTTATACTTGAAGTGGGTCACGAACTAAGTCAGGAGCTTCTCCAATGTTGAAATGGAGGCACGTGGGAGTGTGTGGTACCAATCTAGAGCTTTGCCTATTAGAGACATAGCAAAGATGCAAATGATCATATGTAGCCATTATTTCAGCAACAAAGATTCAGATCTAAATGTGAATAGATGTGCATTAGGGTTGCCTTCCCCGTTGTATTTTGTAAATTGGGAAAGTGACATCCCAAGGAGTAATGTAAGCATAGGGACTGCTGGGCTGATAGGGTCGTCATAGTAGAAATCCATGATCTGCACCATATCAAAACCGGCAGCTTTGACGCACCTAACCTCTTCAGTAAGGGTTTGGATAAGTTCAAATGCTTGATCCAAACCTTGGAACGATGCAGATGATTGCAAGGTTGTGGGGGCAACCATCATTTATGCTGTAGTGATGGCAACGGTTAGGGCTGTCCTTGCAAAGGGTGCTACTTGTGTAGTCCACCACCCAATGGGTCGTGATGCTAGGGTGGTGGCTATTGGTGGTGCTAGGGGGTTGGTCATTTTCATGACCAATGGAATGGGCCACAGTCTCATGCTTGGTTGGGATACCTACAAGACTTCGTATGTTTGGTGGTAAGGGTGCTGTGACATCTAGTGGGGTTGCAAGGCGAGGAACGAAGTGGCTGGGGTCCACCACATGTTTAGGGCTGGACCTACCACCAATGATGGAATAGATGCAAATGATGAGATAGCAGCAGAGGCTCCAGGAAGCTGTGAAGTAGACATGGTGTGTATGTAGCATAGCATGGGTGTAATTGGTGCCTAGTATGAGGATGGGACAGAATGGGGGGGAAGAGTGCTTGGGTACGAAACTAAGGGAGGCACTTGTTGATACGCTGAGGACGCAAGATGGCTATCCTTTGCTGATGAGAGCATAGATTGAGGTAGATTTGTGATGGTCACAAAGGGAGCTATTGCATAAAGGGGCTTTGTCTTGAAGACCGTGATAGAAGGGATGGTCATAGGGTAAGTTTGGCCACCCGCCTCAAACTGTGAGTCCAGATCTTCTTGTCGGTCTTGGAATGCTTCATCGCAATGGGATAGCATGTCGCATTACCTAGGCCTACTAACCCATAATAGCTAATCGAAGATCCAATGATACATCTCTATTAGGGGGATGGCAATGTTGGGGTTAGGGACAAACTCCCTCCCGTTCCAATAAAGGAACTCAAAACTATGCTTGTGCTCGAGTTCTTGGCGATCTAGGGGCAAATCTGCCTGGATCTTTATGTAGATAGAGTTGTAATGCTTTGCATTTTGTGCCAATAACTCGGGTGACAAGTGTTGAATCCTAAGGGATTGGTGTGGCACCAGCACTGAGCTAGGTGGCCGCTCAAGACCCATGGTGCTTTGGGCCAAGAAAGGAGCCTCAAGGCTCGAGGTGGAAATAGCAGTCATTGTCGAAATCATCTTGTGTAATGAAAAAAAAGGGAAATCACAAACTAGGAAACAAGGAGATCAAGAGGAGATCAAAGGCATTTTGTTCTACCGGATTCCAAAGGAACCGTCATTGTGACCAATCTGCAACACACAATGCATAAACAACCATAAAAATGGTGTCACATTTACGCTAGTGCGTAATGGGGTACAAAGAGCATGTAGGACTACCCGTAGGATACAGAAAAGGAACCAAAAGGCCCTCCTTCTAGCACCATTCTTTAGCAAGAAACTTTGCTCAAGGCTTGATGCTAAACAAGGCAACCAGTTTTGGAGGTGGGGTGTTTGCCGAGTGTAACTTTCTTATTGAAATCATTTGGCAAACCGAACCTTTTTGCTTCGTCTTTGCTATGCTGTGCTATGCTACGTAGCATAGCATAGTGTAGCACCTTGTGCCATCCAAATCTTCAACTTGTTTTGGAATCATTTCGTTAACTCGCACTTAGACACTTGAGCAACTGTCTTTCGAGGCTTGCTACGCTGCATAGCGTAGCATAGCAAACTTCTTCACTAGAAAACTTGCCAAATTGCTTTGCTTATCCCAAACACTTTTGACAACTCCTAGCATAGTTTCTGAGTAGATTTTCAGCCGGGTGAATTGGCCAGGTGGACAGGCCAGAGAGTCCATCGGGCTTGTCAGCTCTAGAGATAGAAAACTGTCATGATGCTACACTTGTGGAAGTCCTTGCCTAAATTCCAAGACCCTGTTGAGGCATGAGAGTCTTGAAATTTTATGGTATTTCACCCTGCAAAAGCTATCACTTAATTACCTAAAAACTTAAGAAAAGATGCACCGTCCAACATTAAAGGTAAACTAAATCAAAGCTTGCATAACAATTCATTCACAATAAAAAATTCAAATGCCACCGCAGGGCCATGTGACTACTTTTCAGATTCCTCTGTTAAATGTGGAGAGAACTTCCCATTATTATTATTTCTTTTCCTTCTATGTCCCCTCTGCCTTCGTGTTTTTCACACAGGCTAAATCAATAAATAAATATAATTTAAGTGATGTTTCTTTGACATGATATCATATGTTTGGACCATATGAAATACAAGGATTCCATAGCCAACATTTGCACTTGGTGGATTTACCTCATACAACGTAACCAGTTAAAATAGCAAGGCTTTTATGCGTTCAACCACCCTCAACTGTTATGAACGGAGTTGTTTTTTTTTTTTTTAAGAAAAAGGAAAAACCATAAGAATTCAGATCATAGGTTAATTATTTTTTTTAGTTTTCAGGGAATTACGGTTGGTTTAATTTTACCTGGGAGGATTTGTATGAAATCGGTGCTTTGAATTTCATGTTGATGGCGGTAAGGAAATCTCCGGTACTGCCTAAGAACAGCAACGATGATATTGGATCCCAAGGTAGAAGTTCATCTGCAGAAAGAATACCTGAACATGGAAACCACAAAATCGGCAATCTCAACCTTCGGCAAGCACCCTAACGTCCGACGTTGTCTGCGAGCTTGAATTTAGCAACCTTTCTTTTTTTCTTTCTTTTTACACTACTATTTCACGCAGGCGAAAAGAAGAAACAGAAAGTTGCAGGCGGCTGCAGAGCCGTGAGAGACATTGGCCGGTGCAGCCTGCGGGAATGGTGTATACGGTGTGTTTGAGACATGGGCTCAAGGGACTATCTGGTATACGGCGTATGTTGTATATCTGAATCTCAGATATAAACGTTATCTATAAACGTTAATGTATTTATCAGGGATCTATTCCTTTGCAAGGCCACCAAATAATATCTCTGCTAACTTTGTCAGGCCACCAAATAATATCTCTGCTAACTTTGTCATATGTTTTTTTATAGGTTAATGAAAATGATATGTAGATTTTTTTATGTTTTCTAAATTTCTCTATTAATTTTCATAGTAAAAATATAGCCTCTAATAGATCTCTTGACATAAATTCATATTAGTTTCTTTATGCTATTGATTCGAGAGATGTTTTGCTATGACTCTCTCCCAGAACTTCATCATATGGCTCATTAACTTGATTCCTCTATAACTTGCACAATTTTACACATCTCCTTTATTTTTATAGATGGAAACAATAATGGTTTTATTCCAATTATTGAACATTTCTCCATACTTCAATATTTTGAAATAATGGTGTTAATCAAGAAACTTTTCTATCTCACAATGCTTTCTAGGCATCTATAGTAATGTTATTTGGTCCAACAGCTTTTCTATTTTTTATCTTTGACAAGGCTATTTTCACCTCCAAAAAGCAAAGTTCATTAACCAAACCGAAATTTGGTTTTACTTCTTGGATGTCTTCTTTTGAAAGTTATTCATTTAATAATTTAAAAAGAAAAAATCACCTATCAAATATTTCATTTTCTTTCACCTAAATTCTTCCATTTACCTCCTTGATGCATTTGATATGATCAATGTTCTGAAATTTTTTATTTCTAATTTTTGCAAATTTATAAATAGAATTTTCTCCTTTCTTTGTTCCTAATTTTTCATAAAAGTTGTCTAAGATCTTATGTTTGCCTTTGACTACTACTATTGTTGCCATTTTATACTTTGTTGTCATTCTTAAAAAAATATATTCTTGTTCTGGATAGCATGTTGCACTCCATCCCATCACTACCATGTCTTCTTTGGGATGTATTTTTGCCTTTTTGTTCACCCAAAATGTTCTTTTCAATTTTCTGAATGTATCTTTCTATTTTGCCCTAAATTACATTTTTAGAGCAATTCCAATTCTAGGTATTTTCTTGAAGTAGTTGTTCTTTGAATAAGATCATGTTATTTTCCTTCAAATTTCATCATTTTATGCACTTAGTCCCTTTTCTCATACTACTTTTGAAGCTCTATATAGCTAAATCCATGACCATTGGTTGATATTGAGCAACAAGGAACAATTCAAGCATAAGTTTACAATATTTACACGTGGTCTAGTCTTTTTTTTATAGCAAGAAATAATGAATTCATATTTTCTCCATATCACTCTTGTATGTAAATAAATGTTATTTCCTCTTTTGGAAATAGGTATTTATATTCAACCTGATCATTAAAGTCTCCTCAATAAATATGCTTTCTTACTAGGGAGTTTCTTGAAGTACAAAATCCATAGAATTCTAAAACTCTTACTTGATGGAGCTTTCTAGGCTAATTTATAGAGCATAAATACTGATGCTATTAAAGATCCATTTTCAAGCATAAGTTCAATGCCCATAATTTGATCATCATGGTGGTATACTTGTACCACTATATCTTTGACAAACTGATCAATGATGATTGCCTCTCCATTTTAGTGATTTTCTTTTTCTAAGAGTTTGAAAACCTTGTTTAAATATTTATCTTTATCTTTCTCTTCTTTCTATCTTATTTGTTAGAGGCAAGCAATACTGATTCTTCATCTTTTCATGGTGTCAAAAATTTTAGAGGTATTTGTATTGAAAATGTCAATGTTTCAAGTTATCATCTATAATTTCTAATACTAAACTTACTTCCTTACCCACATTCATCTGTGATGCAAGATCCTTAGTTTATATTTCACAACATCCAGGTGATGTTGCACGTCATTTCTAGAGGACATTCTAATAAGCTCTCAGCTACTTTCCATAAAAACCATGCCTTGTTACTATTATGCACCATCTTTGGGAAATGCTCTAACACCTGTAGAATTTGAAAAAGAACTCATCCATGAGATTTGGTGTGATTTTATAGCTAGTTACCAACTTGATGCTAACCCTTCTCCTTTTGTATCTAGTCTTGGAACTAACATTAGCAAAGTTAAGGTTAAGAATTAGCTAAAATCTAAATTTAAAATGTCAAATCTAGGCATGCTCAATTACTCTCTTAGTTTCAAAATAAATGAGTCATCCAACCATATACAAATTACACAAAAGAAGTATACATTTAAGTTATTAACAAAATATTGTATGTTGAACTGCAAACCATGAGCAATTCCTTTGGATCTAGGTAATTTCCCCAAGTTGGATGATTTAGCAATTCTTAAAAATCCTATGTAGTTTTGATGGTTGATTAGTAAATTAATTTATCTAACTAATATTAGATCATATATTGCATATGTATTAAATATTTTATCAAGGTTTAATTAGAAACCAACTTGGAACTAGATGATAATTGATGAATCATGATTCATTAGGCTCTGATATCGCACTCGCGATATTGGGTATGCGATATCGTGTCCTAGCTCACGATATCAAATGCGTGATATCATGACTCCTATGCAAGCTATCAATACACATGTAGGTGCAAGTAGTTAAGAGGTCAGTTTAGTGTTAGAGTAGAGTCTTTTTGTCATTTTTTCCTCTCAACCCTCTCTCCTAGTGCATGCCCACAGTGTGATGACTGTAATTGTACAACACCTTTATTCAAGTGTGACATACTTGGACATGCACATCACTAGAAATAATGATCGAGATTACTTCATTATTGTCGCATTCACTTAGTTTAATTATTTAATTTCTTTCTTAATTAATTCTCTACCCTCAACTCCTATTAAACATGGAATGAGTATGACTTAATCATGAGCATTTAAGTGTGACTACTTGGTAACCTAGTAGCGTACCTAGGATCTGTGCTTGGTAATCGTAGTAGTAGTCATGCATGAGGTCCAAGATGTGTATGAATGATTAAGGAATAGATGCCCATTGCACTTAGGATAGCTTAGATTCTCTCTCCCTTTTCCTCCTAGCTTAATTAAAGTTATCTCCCATTGCCTCTAGGAGTAGCACTAGGTTAGAAACCACATCATACACCCCACTTTGGTCTAAACCATATGTGACAAAGCATATACTAGTCCAAGTGGGAAGACAATGGACTACAATCAATGAGTAACTATCTAGATACCACAACTAGCTCTTCTATGGAGTTCAACTAGATCGTGCGTGAAATGCTCGTATTCATATGGTTGAGTATAGGGGTACCTCATCACTCATCACTGGTACCGTTGTCGGGGACGGTGCTAGTTATTTAGACTAGTTACATCATACAAGATCTCTATAACAAAGTATTAACAATACATCTTTTAGAAAGAAGTAATTGAAACAAGTCACATGCAAATTTACAACCATGTGTCTCTCACAAGACTATGATAATGTAACAATTAGTAGCGCAATTCATTGGAGAACCAACAAACTATATGAGGATGAAGATGAAGTTTGGAGTACTGAATCTAATGTAAGGATCTCCTATGAACATAAATAGAGACAACATTTCCCCAACTCACAAATGCATAACCTACCTAGTGACGATGAACCCCTACTGGCCACTAAGAGCCTAATGCATATACAATAGGTTGTTTAAATATCCTGCAGGCATCGCAAGGAAAGTCGTCTACCTAGTCTTGACTTAAACAACTTTCCCAAGTTCTTAGGAGGCTATGAATTAGATCCACAACAACATTTGTGAGCCTTCTACAATGCCTATGCATGGAACAACATTAATAATGGATGGAGAAAACTTAAGCTCTTTCCTATGACACTCATTGGCCAAGCAAAAGTATGATATAGGTTCTTAAAACCAAAATCAATTCAACGTTGGCCAATAATGGTAGAACTCTTCAATGAAAAATATCAAACTTATGCAAGAGTGTCAGCCTTGAGGAGAAAAATCCAAGAGTGGAAACAGGCATAACATGAACCCTTGGACATGGCCTTAGAAAGATATTATGCATTGTTAAACAATTGCCTAGGCCATGGGTTCTCTAAGGAAAGGCTGATATACCATATCACAGATGGGCTCTTTAATGAAACAAGGGAGATCCTAGGAATGTATGCCCGAGGTCAACTATATAAGCTACAAACCCACCAACTCCAAGAGCTTATTAAGCGGGTAGAAAAAGAAGAAGGAGAAATGGCTAAATGGGGAAATGTTGAGAAATCTCAATGAGAACAAAATCTCAATCTAACAAGGGTCCATAATCATGCATAGAACAAATCAACTCATCTTGAGGAAGTGCAACCGTTTCTACCTTTGCCAATGTAACAATTACTAGATGAAGTGGAGGAAAATATTAATAAGATGATGGAATGGATACATAAAAAATGTGGAGAATATGTTAACATTATTGGAGATAGAATTATGACGAGCCAAGAAATAGAACAAAAAACCTTTAGACAATTAGAAAGAATGGTAGAAGAGAATAAGAACTTAATTGTCAATCATACATATCAATGTAACATTTGCTTGTACGATCACCGCAAGGGACAATGCCCAATCTTGTCACATTTATAGGAGAATTGGGAAAGAGTGTTACATCCAGAGTTCATACATAAATACTATGTTTGATCATAGTGGCAACAGTCCTAGTTGTGGGAGATGCCACCCCCAAACTAGTTACACCCTTTATACCATCTAAACCCAAATACTTATCAAGTCCAACATCCTGTTTTCCCAACTAGGTCAACATCCTCTATCTCGCCACATTATTACTATTCTCGTCAATACTATCAACACATATCCTCTTCGACAAGGTTGCCACCTCATGTACCTTACACTTTTCCTCAACAACAATATTCTCATCCTTCAGCTCCTTCTACATCTCCACCATTTATACTTGAAGGGTTTGCACCGCAACATCAATCCACAAATGTTACTTGTGCTACTACTAACAATAGCAGTGGAAACCCATCACACCAAAGATGCCCCTTCTTAGACATGACCATCGAAAGGGACACCTCTATTCCAAAACCACTACATCCTCCAACTCAGCACAAGTCCAACACTGTGGTGCATCTTCCTCTTCAAACCCAATGCCTCATGTTACCTTATCAAAGCCACCACTTAATACTCGAACAACCATGTGGCCCAATGAATATAGCCACATGGGGATACATGTTGATTCCTGCATACCATCTTACGATCACAAGTAGCATAGTGGATCAACTCCTTATAAATTAACCACATCTTATAACTTGCCCCACTATGTCAACTCTAATCAAGTGCGTGAACCCCAATGGGGTAAGTATGACCAGGTCTCAATATTTCCAACATGCAAGGATACCAACCTTTCACTTATTAATCCTAGCCATGCTCAACCATTTAGTTATGGGGGGTATCCTCCATTCTAACAAGTAGGATTAATAAATATTTTTCCTTTTCTTTAATTTTATAGTTTTTTTGTTTCCTAGTTTTTCATCTTTCAAATTATTGTTTCATCTTTTTGTTTTTTGTTTTTTATGAGTAATCTCATCTATGAATAAAGCACTAATGTGACACATTGGTTGAGGTGTTGTTCTATGCTATAAAGTCTCAGGTGACTAATTATTTGAACAACGAGCCCATAACATCCATCCACCCATTCTGATAATAAGAGGTTCTACTCTGGGAACAGTGATATTATTGACATATTAAAACTTAAAGTAATTTTGTGCTCATTCCTCCAAAAGAAAAGAAGGATGGACTAAGCAAGGAATGGCCAGGGTGTGGCATTAAGGGGACTTGTGGATTCTCTTTGGTGACATTGAAGAAGTTATCATGCAACGTGGTTGTACTAAGATCTTTCTAGATCTAACAGAAGATGGAAGTAAGAGTAATAAAAAGATACTCAATAACGAAACCCAATGCTATTATAGGGGGTCCCACTAGAAAGACATGCACCCATGCCTAAAGGTAGGAGGCTTCTCTAGATTACGCATAAAAAACAAAAAAAAAGAGTATGTCAAAGCAACCGAGAAAAAAGTATACTACAAAGAAATTCCAAACCATTCCTCCCTTGCATAAAATTCCAAGTGATCATATGCCTTGCTTTCATGATGCTCTTATGGTTGTTCATCATTAGATGAAACAATGCAATGTCATTGATCGAAGGAATGGACTTGGTCTTGATTTTGGAACGACAGGCTAATGACATATTAGTCATGTCTACACTCAAGATTCATTGTGCCCTGGGTCAGTTACCTCATGCCCCAATCTTTGTAATCCCTATCTACGATTCATCCTATCTTCTTGTTCATGTATTTATGACTCGTGTCTTGTGTAGCATTGAATTCATACCTCATCACGGTGGTATCTACATGTGTGTGTTTTGTGGAACTAGTGTGGATTACATTTAACCCTTCTAGTGTCTACAGACATTTTAATGTGTGGTTACGTAAGGGCATTATAGGTTGGAACCTACTTTGGGGAGGACCCACTTGCGTGACTTTTGTAATTTGTATTTGTTGCATACCACCACATAATTTTATACCCTCTGAGTACTTCATTGTCAAATCTATTCTTTCCCTTGCCATCATTTTATCAAATGTTCCTCAAAACCATTACATGTTCTTTTATGTGTCATCTAAACCAATCAAATTCAACATTAAACTTTTAGGGAAACTTCCATTGAAAGAATTTCTAACTCTAAAATCACACTAAGCAAAGAATTCAACATTTATTAAAGGTAATGGGTAAGGTATGAAATAATTGAACTTCTTTCAATAACTGTACTAACAATTGATCTTTTTGTGAGTATAGATGGCCCCTAAAAGAGGACAACAAGGAGGACCTTCTCAAGGTGCAAATGAACTCCCAGGGGGAGGTAGAGGCCAAGGACCTCATGTAGAACATGCAAAGCAGGAGGCACAATTCTTCAACATCCATCAGGACCTCCTATCACTACAAAATCTAGCCAAGCAAAAGGTGGAGAGGTTAGGGCTCGAGCCTATGAGGAGGAATGATAGTTGTTTGTGGCTTGGTATGTTAAAGTAAATCAAATATTCCCACAACTACCATGTTCATGGGAGATGTTGAATTCATCAAACATTGGAGCATTAGCATGGATGGCACAAGACCCCCAAACTAAAGAGGAGAAGCTCCAGGAATTATTGCAGAGCCATCAAATTCCAAAATTTGGAGGACAAGACAAGGGGAAGCATCCTATGGAGGAGCCACCACCACTTGGAACCACATGAGTTCCACAAAATTTTGTAATTTTTATGTTTGTGTCCCAATTTTGTTGTATTCAATTCTCCATTGCGACAAGAATGAATTATCAATCAGCCAATAATCCCATACCTATCCACTATGTAATCAATGAGGCTTGTTATCATTTTTTTTGACTCAAGGATGAATTTTCATTCAATTGTGGGGGTATGATGAATTGTGATTCATTAGGCTCTGGTATTGCACCTATGATATCGTGTATGCGATATTGGGTACATGATATCATGGCCTAGCTGGCGATATTGGACACATGATATTGTGACTTCTATGCAAGCCTATAAATACACATGTAAGTGCAAGTAGTCAAGAGGTTAGTTTAGTGTTAGAGTAGAGTCCTTTTGTCATTTTTTCCTCTCAACCCTCTCTCCGAGTGCATGCCCGTAGTGTGATGATTGTAATTGTACGACACCTTTATTTAAGTGTGACATACTTGGACATGCACATGACTAGAAATAAAGATCAAGATTACTTCACCATTGCAACATTCACTTAGTTTAATTATTTAATTTCTTTCTTAATTAATTCTCTATCCTCAACTCCTATTAAATGTAGAATAAGTAAAACTTAATCATGAGCATTTAAGTGTGACTACTTGGTAACCTAGTAGCATACCTAGGATCTATGCTTGATAATCCTAGTAGTAGTCATGCACAAGGTCCAAGATGTGTATAGATGATTAAGGAACATATGCCCATTACACTTAATCTAGCTTAGATTCTCTCTCCGTTTTCCTCCTAGCTTAATTAAAGCTATCTCCCATTACCTCTAGGAGTAGCACTAGGTTAGAAACCACATCATACACCCCACTCTGGACTAAACCATATGTCACCAAGCATATACTAGTCCAGGTGGGAAGACAAAGGACTAAGATCAATGAGTAACTATCTAGATACCACAACTAGCCCATTTGTGAAGTTCAACCAGATTGTGAGTGAAATGCTCGTATTCATATGGTTGAGTGTAGGGGTACCTCGCCACTCGTCAATAATGATCCTTGAAATTCTTAAGTATGTCAAAGGAACTATGGAATAAGGTCTTATTTATAATTATCCTTCATAGCATCATTTGTAAGGATATAATGATGTTGATTATAGAGGAGACACTACTACAAGATGTTAAACTATGGGCTCTCTTATCACGTATATAGAAAATGCAATTTCATGGTGGATTTTAAATAGTAAACAATTTCATTGTTATCAATAGAATCAAAGCATAGAGTAGTTGCTCATCTAGTGATAAGATTGAAATGGCTAAATCAATATTAGCATATTTAAAAGAAGAAATTTTGAAATCAAAAATTAAATATTATGATAATTAAAAATGTAATTTTTCATTAGAGGATAAAACACATTGAGATCACAAAACATTATTGATGAACAATTCATAAGTTGTGTGTAACATTGCACCTACCATATAGTATGTGTTGGCGACCGTTTGGGACGCGACCGCCAACGAGTGTCCTCGAACAAGATTTAGGTGCCTGCTGGTCTCTGGCAACACCAAGGCCCAGATACCTCTAAATAACCTCAGTAGTTAATGTGAGTATGTGTGTGTGCTGTTGCGGCGTGCGGTTGTGTGCAATGTAACGATTGCGTGTGTGTGAAATACAAATGACTTACTTTAAGAGATTCAGCCAACTTTATCAAGTACTGTGAGTTATTGAGAGTTTCCTATTTTGTTCAAACTACCTAGTCTATGCGGTCCCTATAATACCTGCTTGTAACAAGTAAAATTTTGCATAAACATTTGAGCACAACTCCGCAAATCTACTCCTAATTTTCCCCAGAGAGAGATATATAGTTCCACAAGAAAACTAGAAATAGAGCAAGATTCAAAGGAAATAGACAGAAAGAAAAGAAAGCAGATTTGTGTGGACCTCAAATATTTAAACAAGGTAAAATGACACGAGTAAACACTTCGCAATAAAGCTATTCCAAATTCAATATCTATGAATTGTTCAAACTTCCAAGACTCAAACAAGCAATATCTTCAAGACAATCCTACTGTACTACCAAAAATTGCTGCGTAAACTACCATGTACGAGACTCCATTTTGGCTAGACAGTAGATGTCAACGATTGCATTTAAACAGAACCTTTAAAAGACTTGACAATTTCTGATTGAAATAACACGGAAAATCACTCTAAAGATAAAAAGAAGCTATTCTGGTCCCATCAAAATACCAAAGATTTTCTGAACCCTCTCGACTACCAAATTGTTCCACGGCGTGACTACAAACAGAGGCTCTCTTCCAACAATCCAATAGCAGTTCCCAAACGTTGCACAATAACGAAATTTACTACTAAAATGCTCTCAAGGCTTTTTGAACACAAGCGCTTCTATGGCAAAATTTTAACAGAAATTCCTATTGGGCAACAAGAACAATAAGAGCAATCTAAAAATCCCAAAATTACTTGCCAAGGATGATACTATCTAAACCACTAGCTAAACAATTTAAACAAAACAAAAAATGAAATGCATAACTCACAGGACCATGACAAAGAGGCTGAAATCTTTATTCTAGCAGGCCATCTTACAAGCAATCTTCCTTACAAATCTTCTTTGATCCCAAGTGTGATGTGTGAGACCCAATGTTATGATATAATGTGATGATCCTCCCTTCCCCTTGAAGCCTTTTTATAGGGTTCTAAGGTAGGTATGGAAGTTACATATTTAAAAATATCTCACCTAACTTCTCTCGCAAGTAACTTGGCCAACCAATTAGGAGATTTCTTACCCAACAAGTTAGGAGGTTACTTGCCCAACAAGTTAGGTATGTTACAACAATATTGGGTGGTTTCAACCACCAAAGAAATAAAAATATTATGGTGGACAAGTGTCCCATGTAGTTGCCAAGTGTCTTCATGTAGTTTCCAAGTGTCTTCATGGAGAGAAATAAGTTGCAATTGACACGTGTCCCGTTTAGTTGACAAGTGACCATTGTAGATGACAAGTGTCCTTGGTGGTTGAGAAGTAGCCCATTTAGTTGACAAGTGGCCTTGGTGGTTACAATATAGAAAATTAAAATACAATCAATAAGATACATATAAATACAAGCTATACTTGCAACTTATGCATATATATCCTCTTTGCTTTTTCTAGTTCAATTCCACCTTTGCTATTTTGTATTCCTCTTGGAGCCTTTTGTTTATGACTAGCTCTATTGTCTCTTTTGGAATTGCTAGAAGCCACTTTCCAAAGATGCTACAATATTTGATGTGATACCTCTAAATAAGCTTCTACATCCATAGCACCCCAGCGCAATAGAATACATAGAATTTTAATGAAAGAATTTTAGGCAATGAATACATTAATTTCTCCACCTTGGTCACCTTAGGTCTCCCAGTTTTCCTAAATCTCTGATGTATCTTATTCTCATACTCCATGAATTTTCACATCAATTCAACTATAATCTAATGTACTTCAACTTGCTCTTCAGACAGAAGCAAATTAATTAAATTCTCATGAATTCCTGGCAAGTACTCTAAAACATATGATTCCTCATAAAATGTAAGTGCCCGAACCGCTAATATACGTGCCTTTACCAATAAGCCTTTATCTTCTTTGGAATTGCTGCTGTTAACAACTTGAAATTCGGATCATCATCAGGGTTATTTAGTGGCTGTGACAGAGGCAGTTGCAACTTCTTGGATGGCCCAATACTCAGAAATTGTTCATCAAAATTTTGGAAAAGAAGCCCGATAATCGGCAAAAGGGATAACGACATGAAGCTTAGAAATAGTAATGTCCACAAGGCCGTTAGAGTCCTTCAGTGTCGGAGCTTGAAGCTGAGTCTGCATCATGATTGGTGTCACAGCTCTGCATCTTCTACGTCCGTTGTTCATTCGATTTTGGCATCGCTGTCCATTTTTGCTGCTCCTACCGCCTACAGCCGCTGTTCATTCGCCGTCTTCCGCCCTTCGCTGACACACAGCCTTGCCCTTCTATTTCTGTTGCGCCCACAGGCACTCATGCTGTCGCTCATGGAGCAATGCCCAACACTCTAGACAACGCGCAGGCTGCACCAACAGAGGCCAACACGTCTCCCACAGCGGAGCTCACGGCAGTTGCGGTAGCGGCAGCAGTAGTAAAATGATCTTCAGTGTAGGCCCATCAGCAATGGTTTTAAGGGTTTGCAGGCAGTGGATTTGCATTTCCCTGTAACTGTTATTGCATTGAACAAGGTTATAGAGAGGGTTTCAAAAATTTTGGCAAAAATATTCGAAGAAAGGAAGCCATCATATCCAGCTTCTCCGCAGGCAATTTCAAAATGTTTCCTTCCACCCTCAGCTCTGAGGAATAAATTTCCATAGGAACAGAAATGCAATTCAAACCGCGGTTATTCTTCCCAGATAATTTTGAATGATGGTCCAAGTAAATCATAGAAATGTCGTCGAATGCCTTTCTCAATCTTTCTAACGTCTGAATATCTCATTTCCCACTTCCTTGCTACACGTTCAAGAGCAGGTCTAACCAACGTTTTTGCGATACCCGTTCGTGGAGTATTGTGCACAATGTCAACTGCCTGATCATCTGAAAGTTGCTCCCATAAGCCATCCGATGCGAATATAAGAAATTTATCCTGAGGTCTAAGCTTCCTCACATGTATAGATGGTGGTTCCAGTGATTTNAGAGATTTTTGAGATTCTATTTCTTCATCTTGAAATCTACCATGTTGATTAAGACAAGCTTTTGGCTAATTGGTTGGCATCCACAAAGGCATGGTTGAATGTCCAAAAATCTTAGAGGCCTTGTCCAACTTGAATCCTTGAACCAACCAATCCACAAAGGTTGTAGAGCCTTNTTGCATATGGACAACATGGTCCTTGGAAGGAGGCTCTACAACCTTTGTGGATTGGTTGGTTCAAGGATTCAAGTTGGACAAGGCCTCTAAGATTTTTGGACATTCAACCATGCCTTTGTGGATGCCAACCAATTAGCCAAAAGCTTGTCTTAATCAACATGGTAGATTTCAAGATGAAGAAATAGAATCTCAAAAATCTCTTTTAAATTTTTCAAAAATCACCATAACCTTATAAAGCCTATTCCATGAAATGGCCAAAATGTGCCAACAGTATGTTCTCATATGATATCATAGATATGATGCATCTAAGGTAGGTGATGCTTATAGATACTACTTACCTATCATATTAAATGGATCATTTAATCACCATAGTAACAGAACTTTATAAGCTTATTTTTGTAGCATTAACAATATTTTGTAAATGCTCATAACATAAACTTGAATTAACTAAATTGAATTTTATTTGGATGATATTATACTTGGATGCAATTCATGATGATGATAAGATCAAAATTACTACACATTCATTCGAACATTTCTACTTAGTTTAATCTTTTCTTATCAGAAATTTACTTTCACTCTTATTTACTTTTATACATGTATTTAACATTTTAATTCTAAAATGTACGTTAAATATGTTAAATGAGTATGATCAATTCTAAGCATAAATACATTATCATTTTATAATCTTAGTAGAGTTATTGCTTAGTATGCCTAGCAATAAACATTTGGTAATTTAGTAATGATAGTGTTAAACCCTGCAAGGTATTTTAGTTTTCATTATATAACCGTGTATTTTTCAAATTTTTATTATTCTTTGCTTATCGAAGATTATTGATTTCTGTAGTAGAAATTGATAACAAATAATGTTGTCTTTTACTTGGTTATCATAGCTAATTAAGGTAGTGATGGTAATTGATATTGATTTTATGAATTCAAATCAAGGCAGCAATGAGGATTGATATTCTGAGTCTTAGAGGATAAAGGCTTAAAAAGAAAAATAGTATATTAATCAAGGTAGAGGTAGGTGATTTGCGATGACAATCGAGGAGGATCAAAATAGTTATCAACTTCGATAGATGTTAACTGATTGACATCGATTTTCTCAATGACAATCGATCATCTGATAATTATTTTTGTATGTCATTTTAAGTATAAATAAGTGCCTCAAAATTGTATTAAGTGGGAGGAATAATCAATACCCAAACAAATACACATCTATTTGAAGTCAGTTTTCTTGAAACTTGTTTATTGATGATTCACTAAGCCTTGTGGCAACTATAGATCATTGGAGTCCATTTTCAGGTTGTTGAGGTTGCTACATAGGAGAAACAAGAAGGAAAAATCATAGATTAGGTGATGTCTCCCTTGTGATCATCAAAATCCATATTATGTTCCTAATTTCAATTTGGTTTAATCATGAATTTTTATTCTTAAACTTAAGATTACATGTTAGGATGAAAGTTCATGGGTTTGCTTATGAGTGATAGTCATAAGTGTAAAATTTGATTGGATTCAATTCTAACCACTTCATATCTTGATGTCCTTCTTGAATTTTGAACCATTCCTCCATAGATATGACTGACGAGTAAGTGATAGAAGAGGTGACAATTGAATCTCTTCAAAGATAATGAAGTAAACCAGCTCCAAATTTTTCCTAGCTCATCAATTTCATGCCATTGTTGGGGAGGCCGATAAAGTCAATAAACATCACATGTTCTATCTATTTTAATTTCATTTTGTAATTTTATTTTTTGTTTATATTTTAATTTTTATTTCCTTCATTAAGTAATTTGAGAAATGGTCTCTTTTACATATTTTTCCTGCATAACAAAAATTAACAATAAGGATAAATCCCAAGAATCAACTCCTCTTATTGCCCATCTAGCAAAGACTATCTAAAAACTTGCAATTAAAGCTGCAATAGTAGGAGTTATCAAATCAATTTCTAAAATCTTAGGAATGGTAGCCCATGAATGTGCCAATGAAGATTGTGCTTGTTAAATGAAATCAACAAAGCAACTAATGAAATCAACACAAATTCAACCTTCTATGAGCACTTTTAGCCTTTACAAACATTCACAAGTCAATCAAAAACAAAACCAAGAGGAAGCATTATAATCAAATTCTGACTCTACTTCCTCTTGTACAAAGCACGATTCCAGAGTAGGAAAAGAAAGAACACAATATAATTTTTCCATATCTGTTAATCCTCTATTTGATATTTCAACTATTTAGTTGTCACACCACATGATAATGGAACCATTCTCATATCACCTATTGATGATTTCTCAACTACATTCCTAGTCAATGGACAAAGGCTTAACATCATATTGAAAAACCTAGAGAAGATGAACTAGTATAGCTACATGACCCAACTTATCCCATTACTAATGAATTACATGACAATAATCCATTAGAAGTATTAGCTCTTAAATGTACCCCTTAACAAGACTCTTATGTCATAAACTAATAAAGAAAGTATTTACAATCTACAACTTTTACCTTGAAAAATGTAAAGGATAATAGTATCTTCTATTATTAGTTGGGACTTTAAAGAATTCATTCGCATCATGTCTAGAATGCACAGGAGAAGGACAACTCCTCCTACCTTGAGAGTAGTAGGTTTAAACCTAAAATCCAACTCAGGGTAAGCCTTAAATTAATTAGTATCTTAGACATAATAAACTTCATTATTTTTTAACAATATTCTTTAACTAAAATTTTCATAAGTAAAGGTAGGTAAACAGCTTAGTTTAGCCTAATGCTTATTAGTGTTTGGTTTCTATTACATTCCTCCTTGGATGAGTCACTAAGTTGGAAAGGGTGTGTTATATTGGACCTAGTTATCTAGTGGTAAAGGCATCTAACAATATCAAGCAAGATCAATGCCATGTGAGCAACCCTTAAAAATTAATTTGGCCCCCACAAAAATCCCAAGATTGAAGCCATTCAAATATTAAATTTTCTACAAAAGAAAAAAAAAAGGAAATCAAGAAAGGATAAATAAAAGAAGAAGAAGAGATGGCCCCATAAGAACCTTCAATCATGAGTTGAGCCACACTCCCATAAGAACCTTATAGTTGGGGTGATGTTCTAAGCTTACAATTTCAAACATCCCACAAGAACACCCTTCTATGAGTAGAGTGTTTAAGCATTAGGCAATGATTACCACTTAAATAATGATGCCACTGCCTTAGAACTAGGGTATAACATTGACAACAAAGGAGTGACTCCTCCATAATTAGTATATTCATGGATGCCTTCACTTCTAATCATTCCTAATACTCTATTATCTAGTTAATTTGCTTTTTCTTCTTTGTTTTCCTCAAACTATTTTTTTTCTTTTTCTTTTGTTTTTACCTCTTTTTTACCTTTTGCTATCACTCTTTTTCATTTTTATTATGTTATCTTCCCATTTTTTTGCATGGTCATCTCTTCTAACTAGCAATACTTTTGTACATGGGTTTTCTTTGTGTTTCCCATCATGTCTTTCATAGGCATTAGTGATCAAGATCCCTAATATGATGGCCAATGATGGATACTAAAACTCATCATCCATTACCTTAAATACCATTGTAGCCATCTAGATATATAAAACCCATGGCAATTCTTGCTTTTGGTATATCCTTTGACCATGTTTCCTTTTTCATACTTTGTGTTTACTAATTAACCTAGGTATGTTCCATGTGTTAGCCTAATCACGGGAATGACCAATTTGTAAAGGATAAGATAGTAGGGTATAACCAATATGGAAGCTAATTCAATAAGAAGTTAGAGGATGAGTTAGATGCAAGTAATGCATCTTGGATTCTTCAATCATAGGAAAGGTCTAATCCTTGAGGTTGTAAGACATTCTTGTGCATAATTAAGCAAACATTGTGAGGTGATGTAGAAGCCCAATGAATCCTAGTTAAGGCCTTCCTAACCAAGTTATATGTGAATTCATATCCAATAAATTATAAGCAGAGGAGTATGCATAGGTATAAAATTACAACAACATCAATTACTATCATGTTTCTCAATTTAGGACGATTAGTGCAAATGTAGGTGTCAATAAAACATTGAAGTATCGATGTCTATTGATATAAAAAAATAGCCTAGTCTACCTTATATCAAGAGACATCATAGCATTGATGTCTCATTGCAATAATGAATCAATGTTTGTCAATTCAGGTGATCAAGTTTAATAATATTTTGATGAAGTTCAAGGTTTTAATATAAATTTTGATTCAATCATTTAAAATCAATGTCCACATATTGATATACATCAATCTAATCAATATGCTTTGAATATGAGTAAAATTTAAAAAACATATCACATCTGAATAGCATGACTTCGAAGAAAATTAGTATGCATATTGATCTTGGTAGCCTAGATCGATAAGAATTTATATGTTTCAAAATTTTCCATATGCCTCAAGTTTTATCAACATTATTGTGATCTAAATCGATATCCTATTAATATTTGTATCGAAGTTTGTTAGTGTGATCACAATGAAGATCGATATGTCAACACCTTAAACTTATATTGTATCAATCTATGTCGATGGTGTGATTGAAATCGACCTAAATTTTATTGAGCAGAACCGATGCCATGATATGGATTGATTTGGTATGAATTTTAAAAATCTATATATAATATATATGCAAGGTAGTGGTTTTCATTATAAACCACAGCCCCACCTAAATCCAACATTCTTTCTTCTTAGCACAATGGGTTTAGTAGCATAGCTAGGGCTTTGCATGTAGTAGCACGAAGACAACATATTGGGATAAATATACATTGGTAAGGATGGTTTCTAGAGGTTGTGTAGGTTGGTTCCACCAGAACAATAATTCAAAAGCACAGTTCAAGTGACTAGACTTCAATTCTATCAAATACGATATAATAGAGAACTACCATTTTTTGAGTTTTCCCTAAATAACTGCAGAAAATGTTAATCTTGTTTTCCTTTTTTCAATTCTTCAACATTAATGATTGAATCAACTAGGATTGAATAGAAGTATTTTTTTAAATCCCCAATGAGTGAGTGGTTGAAAATTGCTTCATGATATCAAGAGGTTGATTACATCAAGTGGTTTAACCACATGGATGCAACTATGCTTGCACAACTAGAGGCGATGGGTTACAATGCTTTCATCTAACCACCTCTCAATTGGTATGTTCAGGATGAGGTTCTAGAATTCTACCAAAACCTTAAACCCCACCTATCTAAGGCTAATTTTCTAAAACACTACTTTGTATCTTCCATTTGAAAAACATGCATGAAGATTACAACAACCAATTTGCAAGAGTGATTTAGACTATTAGCCCTAGCAGATGACATCTTTAGGTTGAAGGTGAGCATTGAAGAAAAATATAAACTATTTCATCAATTCATTCATGAAAGCAATAGTGTTCATTTGAAAAATTAGGGTTTGCACTTCTTGAAGCTCTAGCTAGAGCATAGGGTAATGGTGAGAATGATCATCACCAACATCCTTCCTTCTATGCATACCACTTACGTACTTAGCCCTACACCCTGAGTGATGAAGGCATTCAAGTATGGGAAGGAAGAAAATTTTTCTTACCTCCCAATTAGGTATCTTGTATACCATTATAATGATGATGCCTTAAAATTATGCTTTCCTTTCCTCATCTCTACAATCCTACATATGTATGAAGTCCTTGAGCTATAGATAGGCACAAAGATGCATCTCTCTATCCTAAAGAAAGATAGCTTTGCCTATTTGTTGAGGGTCTACACCAAATTTGGTCCATTCATATGGGAGTCCCAAAGCCTAGTTCTTCATTGGCACTAGAGTCTAGTGAGCTCCATAGCTTCTAATATGAAGTTCAATCCTAGTTGGAGGAGCTTCAATCCATCCAACATGAGATCCTTTCAGTGTTGCATTAGGTGAACTCTCTGATTAGTGCTTTAGATAAGAGGGTAGTAGACATTGAGAGGCATGTCCACCCTTAGATCTATAATGAACAGGAAGGAGATGATCCCTCTCAATTAGAGGAGGACATGGACATAGATTCAGGCTCTAAGGCTTCATAACCCTCAACCAAATGTTATTAATAATTATATATCTACCACCGTGGCTACTTTTGTTCTTGTAAATGGCCACTTTTAAATGATGTGACTTCTTATAAAAACTATAGGCTATGTTATTTTCTTTTTCTATATATGATCTCATTGTATATTTTTCTTTAAGCTTTAGTAATTCTTTTGTTTTAATTTACCTATCTTTCGCCTATTGTGACCAGCCACTAGCGACAAGCTAGTCGAGGGCTATGGTAAACTCTAAAATCTATTTTAATTTTCATAATAAAAATGAGTATTTTAACAATATTTATTCTTCTTTGGTTATCAAAGATTATAGATTTTTGTAGTAGAAATAAATAAGAGCTAGTGTTGTCTTTTATGTAGTCATTGCAAGTAATCAAGGCAGTGACGGTAATCGATATCGATTTTATCGATTCAAATCTAGGCAGCAATGAGGATTGATATTCTGAGTCTAGAAGGGTAAAGGCTTGAAGAACAAAATAGGATATTGATCAAGGAAAAAGTAGGTGATTTGTGATGATGGTTGAGGAGGATCGAAATAGCTATCAACTTCGATAGACATTAATCGATTGACATCAATTTTCTCAATGACAATCCATCATCTAATAATTATTTTTGTATACCCCTTTTAGTATAAATAAGTGCCTCAAACTTGTATTAGGGGGAGGAATAATCAATACCCAAACATATACACATCAATTTGAATTTAAGTTTCCTAAAACTTGTTTATTGAGGATTCATTAAGCCTTGTGGCAACTATAGACCATTGGAGTCCATTGTCAAGTTGTTGAGGTTTCTACATTGTAGAAACATATAGGTAGAATCACAGATTAGGTGATCCTCAAAATCCATATTATGTTCCTGATCTCAATTTGATTTAATCATGTATTTTCATTCTTCAACTTAAGATTAGAAGTTAGGATGAAAGTTCATGTTTTTTCTTATGAGTGATAGTCATAAGTGTGAAATTTGATTGGATTTGATTCTAACCACTTTATATATTGATGTCCTTTTTGACTTTTGAACCATTCCTCCATGGATACGACTCATAGGTCAGTCACAAACAAGGTGACAATTGAATCTCTTCAAAGATAATGAAGTAACCTAGCTCCAAATTTTTCCTCGTGTGTCAATTTGGCACCATTTCTAGGAAGGCCAACAAAGTTAATATACATCAAGGATTTTGTATGTTTTAATTTCATTTTGTAATTTTATAATTTTTAGGTACATTTTAATTTTTTTTTCTTTCATTGAGTAATTTGAGAAATGCTTTCTTTTACTTATTTTTCCTACATAAAGGAAAGTAAAAATAAGGATAAATCCAAAGAATCAACTCCTCTTACTGTTCAACCAATAGAGACTTTTAAAAAGGTTGCAATTAAAGCTACAATAGTAGGAGTTATCAAATCAATTTGTAAAATCTTAGGAATGGTAGCCCATGAATGTGCCAATAAAAAGTGTGCTTGTTAAATAAAATCAACAAAGTAACCAAGGATACCAACACGAATTCAACCTTCTAGAAGCACTCTTAGCATTTAAAAATGTACACAAGTCAATCAAAAATGTACTTAGTTTCATATTTTCTTATCAAAAATTTACTTTCACTCTTATTTATTTTTATGCATGTAGTTAACATTTTAATTCTCAAATGTACGTTAAATGAGTATGAACAATTCTAAGAATAACTACATTATCACTTGATAATCCTAGTAGTGTTATTGCTTAGTATGCCTAGCATAAGTTCATGATGTATACACTGAATTGGGAATAGATTCTCATCACTTAGACTAGCTTAGGATTTATTTCATCATATCTTAGATTAAATAGATAATTTTTTATATTTTAATAATATTTTATTATGGCTGAACAACATCAACAATCATATGCATCAATTACAATTTATCCAACAACGTGAATACAAGTGTAATTGGAAAGACAAAAATCCATGATCAATGCTTAATAATATAGAAGCACCAATAATCTAGTTCATAGATTATGATAAGGTCACATGCAAATGCTTATGATTTGTATGGTTAGTCATAGGAATCACTACTCATCATTGGTGTTGTTATCAGGGACTAGTATTAGTGTTCTAGATTATATAACATCATTTACAATCACTATTAAAAGCTTCAAGGTCTATTTATCAAAAATAATAATATTTTATTAAGTTACACAAGTTAATTTAAAATGTATACTTTTTATAGGAATGATTTTCCACTTGTTAACAATCCTATAAGGGGAATTGGTAAACTGAATTAGGACAAAGATGATGTACCCTATCAAGTTAAAGTGATCTACTAATATTGAAATCCCTATTATCTAGAGTTTATCCTCATCCTTTACCAAGATGAATAAATGAGATGAAGAGATCTGGAATGAACTATTGTGTTACTACCTAATCATACAGTCCCATCAATGTTAATAGTTGCATTGATGAGGGTTGGATCAGAAGATATTCTTGTTAACTACAATGTATTTGATGAAATCTATAGGTCTTAGCTAATTGAGGCCCAACTTTGCAGAGATCATTTCATTAAGGAAAATCATGAAGAAGCTAAGGAAAAAGGAGCTATCATCCCATTAACCACATAGCTTGAAAAGAAGGATACTAATTACCATTTAGGAAGATCACAATGTCAAAATCCTTTCATCTTTAATGCAAATGATGTAGTTAACTCATGGCTACACTCAATCATGACAAGAATTCAAGAAAAGGGGAGAACAAGGCCTAACACAAGAAGGAACTTCAAGTTTAGGTCTTCCAACAAGCCATCAAGAAATAACTAATAGAGTCATGGAAGGAAGGTGACCTAACATAACTCCCCTAGTTCTTCATCCTCATCAAGCTTTTACAAGGATGAGCATAGATAAGAAAGAAGAGGTAATTATATGTGGACTAGTAGAGACAATGGACAAGATCAAAATAGAAATAAAGTCATAGAAGATGATTATGATAGAGATAAAGATAGAGTTCACAAGCAAAAACATGGAAGAAGGTATAGTAGATAACATATAAGAAGAACATGATAGAGACCATGATGAACATGATTATGATGAATCCCTACTACTAATAAGGAGAATGGTAAATATAAGGGAGGATATTTACATTTCCACTAGGCGNAATCCCTACTACTAATAAGGAGAATGGTAAATATAAGGGAGGATATTTACATTTCCACTAGGCATCAATGAGATAGCTTAATCAGATGACTTAACTTCAAGGGAGGTTGTACTTTAGATTCACAACATCATTTACAAGCCTTCCATGATGCTTTTGCCTTGAATAATATAGAGAATAAGTGGTAAAAGTTCAAATTTTTTTCAACAACACTCATAAAAGAAGTAGAGAGCTAGTATTAACCCTTTGAACTAGAATCCATTAGGAGGTGGAGTATAATGTTGGAGCTATTCATTAACAAATACCAAATACACTCCCAAATGTGTAACTCGAGAAAGTATATTTCATGGTGAAAATAGGATAGCCATGAATCCTTTGATGTAGTCTTATGCATATGCTATTCATTGTTGCATAGGTGTTAAGTCCATGTATTTTCTCAAAGATATAAATTAAGACACATCATATATGGATAAAAGAACAAAAAAAGAGAGAATTTGTTAGGATCTACACCCAATGAATACTATCAAAGATGAGGATCCATTTGATTCAAAGATTAGTACACCAAGTAACCAAAGAAGAGGATGAACTTAAAAAGAGAGAGAGTATTGAGAAGTATAACAAACATCCATTCCTTCATAAGAAGGATGTTTGTTCTTGCTAAAGAAGGCAAGAAGAGAATCTAATAAAGGGGGTGATTTAACAAAAGACTTTGTCAATATAAAAAGCTATTTTAGATATTGCAATAATGGTGAAATATGATATTTTGTTTGTGGAAAATTCATAACTCTGCAATATAGAGTATATCCTTATAAAAGACAAGAATAAGGCAAAGAAGAAAGAAATAGGAAAGGACATGTATTAACATAAAGACAAAGCTACTATTGTAGATGAGGTTGCTAACTTAGATTTAATAGATGATGATGGATGTGACTTATGCTAATATGAACATCCTAAGGGATGTTGCCATTTCGTTTCACATGTATAGGATTCAAGAGCATATGCTTTAAACCCTAAGTTTATTAAAAAGCATATGCCTAGGAGATTGCCTTATCCCTAAGGTAGTTACAAGTAGTTTTATAATCAACAATTGTATCCATGTGGGGATCCACCTTAACCTTACAAGTAGTATTATTACTAGTGAAAAAAATCCATAGTTGTGTTGAATGTTACCACCAAGATAACAATATCCTTATATGCAACCAGATCCATATGAATATCATGTCCAAAGTATCATGGACCTACCACTCCTAGAACTGAACCACACTCTTATCTTTCTCATTCATCTTTCATGCATCTTCAACCATCACACACTCCTCTTTCTTTTGTGTCATCTCTACTAATGCAAGATCAGATATTTCCATAACCATATCAAAAGAGTGCTACAAGAGCCATGAGCATGTAAATGGATGATAGTTCAAGTGGTTCCAAGTACAAACCTTGGAAGCATTCCTTATTTTAACCTATTAGTCCATATAAATAAATGCAAGAATTAGTGGCTATAGATCCCACTTTAGACCTAACATTCTCCAACCCCTTTACCAAGCTACTTTCAAACCAAAATATGAATATCAAGGGTGTCATGTTATCCCATGTTGTAATAGAAAAGCATGTGCTCTTCCAAAGAAATGAATAGATCCTAGAAGTCCCTTACTTTAATTACAAATTACAAGAAATCCACCATGCAAACTTCTATTAGACTTAGGTTCTAGAGTCAACTTAATTTTTCAAGTAATGTACAAGACATGGAACCCACCATTACTCAATAAATGCAACATTATGGTGAAGCTTGTTGATTAGTCCATCATTGTTCCATTAGGGTAGGTGAAGGACATTGTGACCACTATTAGTGAGTATCCATATCTAGTTGATTTCTTAGTCATTTACGTGAATAACTACAAGGGAAAGTGTCCCATCATCATGAGAATGACTTGGCTAAGCATAATTGATGTTAATATTAAACTCAAGAATCTTTTCTTGGAAATATTTAAGGAAAATGAGCATATAGTAATTGAGAAGTAAAGAGTTTCATGTATCACATATAGGGATATAGGATGTAACCACATGAGAAAAGGTATCTACCATCCAATATAAAGATATACAATCATGTAGCTCATGTGAAGATGAAGTGTGTGTGTAAAGGTGCCTATACACAGTAGCCACTAAATAGGAAGATGCCGAGTGGCTAATAGCATATGAAAGTTGTAAGTTCACCATATGCATAAAGTCGTATGAAGTACATACTAATCTTTTTGTAAAAAGGTTGAATAACATGGAGAAAGTATGATAGAAACTCTCCCACAAATTATAAGTATAACAAAAATACATTGATTGGGGAGAGTTGAAAATTCTTGAAGAACCTATGTATAAACTAATTATACTAAAGATATTATTAAAATCACTTGAATGTGTCTTTCTAAAAAATAGTAAATAGGCAATTATAAATGCAAAACTGATAGGAGTCTAGAAAATGAAGCTACTGGAAGTTATAAACAAGTGGCCAACATCCTCCGTGTGATCTTATGATGAACTTATTAAAATTGATCTACATATATGGCAAAATTGCATATATATTAATCTTATAATCAAGCTAAAATGCTAACCATAATGTAGGCTAAATCCAAGGATGAAATAGGTAGTAAGAGATAGATTGAAAAGCTTCTAGAAGCTAGATTCATCTATCTTGTAGCGGATGGTGAATGGATGAAAGTACTTGTAATTATACTAAAGAAAGGGGACCAATGATGAATTTTCATTAACTTCAAGCTATTGAATATAAAAATTTTTAAAGATCACTTTCCATTGTCATTTGTTGATCAAGTGTTAAACACTAGAGTAGGACACAAATATTACAACTTCTTATACAATTAGAATAACTAGAACCAAATCTAGATTACACTTGAGAACCAAATAAAAATTACATCTATGAGTCCCAAGAGGATTGGTTCATATAAAAAGATGCTTTTTTTTTTACTTGTGTAATGCTCCTGCTATATTCTAACATCTAGTCTTAAGAATCTTCTAAAAGAAAATTGGCAATCATGTTGAAGTCTTCATGAATAATGTCTTCACCCATAGGTTAGACTTTAAATAAGTACTAGACCATTTGAAATAGGTATTAAAAGGTATCTAGAGATTAATCTAAAAATTAATTAGTAAAAAGACACATCATGGTTTAGAAAAACATTATTCTTAGGCACCAAATTTTAGAGAAAGACATTGAGGTTGATTCTAAAAGGATCAAAGTCATCTAAGAAATTACTCGTAAATCTCAAATAGTGAAGGATGTGAGGTCATTTCTTGGACACATAGGATGTTATAGAAATTTCATTAAGAATTTTTCAAATATTTTTAAAACTAACATTGATCCTATAATTCAACCCAAATGCAACTAAAATGTGCAATGTAGGGTGTTGCAAGTTTGATGTTTGTCTCATCGTTCAAATTGGTCAATAATAGAGTAGCCTTGTAGTGGGATACACTTATAGTGAATCACAAATACCTTGTTGTTATGGTAGGGTTATACTACCACACAAATTTTCCATGTAATCAATAAAAAATAGAAATTTACAATAATGAATATGTGTTAAACTAATCTCTTTCATTCTTTTTTTATAAAAAAAATATAACTGCAAGAAATATTTTTCTACTACAAGCTCATTTCTCTTATTTATAAAGCACTCAAGATTAGGTTGTTGATGAATTATTGTCATAGGATTGTGGCACAAGTGAAAGCTTCCATGTGATCAAGAACAAAATTACAATAATGGATGTGATTTAAACTAGTCTTTATTTTTTAAAAGTAATTGCAAGTAAGAAAAGCAAATTAAATTGTCACACTCCAACTAAAATTAATCAAACAAGACATTGTAGGGTTGTAACAATGCCTCATATATTATAGTTGTCTTAGTGTAATCAAGAAAAAAAAAGAAATTTATAATAATGAATGTGAGTTTAACGAACCTCCTTTCTTTGAAAAGAACTTGCAAGGGAAGGTTTTTCTATGAAAATCCCCTTTCCTCTTAATTTACTAAGTGCAAAGAATTAGACTCTCGATAAAGTATAACTGACATAGATCAAATTAAACTCTCAACCTCTAATTAAAAATTATCATGCCCTGAACATTGGGCTTATTACAATGTTACATTCATACTAATCATGGCTAATAATTAAACTTACATCAATATTAATAGGCATCAAAACAAGAACTCAAGGCATATTACAATGTCTCAATAGCAATAAACATATAGATAATCATTACATTTACATTATCATCATCCTACCTTTCTCCCAACAAAATAAAGTTATAGGTAATCATCACATTTACATGTACATCCATAACTAAGAAGAATAAAAGTCATGAGCAACTAAACTCCTCCTTTGTTTTTAATGTGATGGGCTATATTCGCTCAAAACAACCAAGGTTTCCCTAATTTAACGGACTTAAAAAGATCGCACTCTCCATGAAATGTAATAGACCTGAATCAATTCAAACATATAAATGATCACACTTTATACTTGCACCTACATTCAGAGGAAGCGAAAAATGACGGTTTATTTTGATCACTTAAAAGCCCATTGCCCGGTATTCACGGGGATTCACGGTGATTGCAGACGGATCGGACGCAGACAGCAGATTCTGGATTCACGACCGCGGAGGTTCAGGGTTTATGCGTTCAGGGCTCTAGCGGCCGAGGTTGGATTTTTCTGAAACGGTCACCTCGTGAAGGCGAAAAAACTCGACCGATATCATTGGATCGTGAGGCTGCTGCTGCTGCCGGCCTGTGGCTCGCGTCTCTCTGTTAATGCCAAACCAGACAAACGAAATTCGTCTTGGGGATTATATGGGGATCCGCTACAGCCTTCTGGCACTTGTTGATCACTCTCTTCAGGCGTGACGGCATTGCATTGCATTGGTCCTGCGCTCGGACGAGATTAGTTTCTTGCGATTGCAAGCAAAGGGAGCACTGCGAAGCATCTAAAATTATCATCTGTTAAACCCGGTGAGTTTGTTCCATTGTGTTTTGTTTGGTTTTTCTTTCGTATTTTGTTTTTGCTTTTCTGAATTGGTTAGGTTTAGGCTCAACTGCATGACCCAATCCGTATGTTGATGTTGGAGGAAAAAAACGTAAAATAATGAAATCCTTCAATATTAACATTGACTCACCGCCTATTGACAACTCAACCAATATGGATGCAAAAGTTTGACATTTTAATTTTCCGGAAGACATAGTTGATCAAACCGTTCAAACATTTACTCACCTATACACAATTGGGTTCTTCACTGGTAGGATTCCTCCTGCCTCGGTGTTCCAAGATTGGGTTAAAAAATTTTGGGAACCCCGTAATATTAGAATAACCTTAGCTTCCAATCTCACAAAAGGTTTTTTTCTCTTTGCTTTTGAAACTAAGGCTATGGCAGAATTCGTGAAACAACAGTCTATTTGGGATGTTTATGGCTCCTTTTTAGTCCTTTAGCCCTGGAAATGTTCAACTTCAATGTCGCGAACTAGGCTTTCTCAATAATATTACCTTTTCCAACTGAATTCTCTTTGATTTAGGTGTCTTGATCTTCTTATTCAGCTGTCGTCCCAGGGGGTGCCATAAGCTTTTGTCTTGTTGTTGGTTGACTGGGGGTCAACTTGCAACATTGGGCTCTGTTAAGGTTTTGGATTTAATTTTTCTTCTCCAGCTAGCACATCACCTTAACAACCCCCACATTCAGAGGAAGCGCGAAATCGTCTCCAGCAATATGGCAGACTTCAGCCAGGGAACTTCTCTAAGATTTACTGCTTCTAACTCTCGCAAATTGGTACCCAAGCTGCTCCATGCCATTTCCATTTCATCAAAACAGATAAGTTCACAAAATCTTGTGTATGCGTTGTCTGTAATTTTAAAAATCTGGAACAAGTTTGAAGGTTGTCAAGAGATCATTGTATCCAATGATAGTGTTTCCGTTATTTTTGGTGCATTGCTGGAAGCGGAAACGATAGATGTTTCTGAAAAATGCATAGAAAACGTTTACATTCCATCTGTCTTGCGTATCCTATTCGCTGTTTTAGAAGTGAAGGAATCAATAATTTAGTTTCGAAATGTGCTTACTTACCTATTGAATCTCAAAAGAAAGCCATGTCATTGTTACTGAAGCTCTGTGGAGATTTGGACGATGAAGAAAGGCTTATGGCTGAGACCCAGAATTCTTTGCCCCACCTTATATATCTTTTAAATCACAATGATGAAGGTATTGCAAACAATGTATTATCTTGTTTATGTGTAGTGGGAAATGCATACCTTAGAATACCAGATGGCCAAGAGATATTTTTCTCATCATCTTTAATTCCATTGTATGTTGCTGTACTGAAAGATTTGGTTCATCCTGTTCTGGGATCTCGACTGCTAAATATACTAGGAGTTTTCTTCAATCACTCCAAGGGTCGTGGTACAGTAAAGAGAGAATTTCTTCGATATGGTTTCTCAGCCCCACTTTCTGATATGATGAAATTGCTTTGCAAAAATCACGTTGAAGAATTATTGTATGCTCTAGAATTTACACAATTGTTTGCTTCAACCAATACGGGAGATCACGAAGGTTATGCTGACGCTGATGTTCTTAATCTGGAATTAGCAAAGAATCTTATGCCTGCTTTGATGTTAATTGATTTTTCTTAGAAAGTGTCGCATGTATACAAAGATTTTAATCATGGCATCATGATATCTTTGCTAACCATTTTGAAAGAGGACAGTCTGACATATTTGATAAAGGAGATTAATATTTGTTGGTTTCTGGTTGGAAACATCATCTTTCAGGAAACTCCTGAGTCCGATCAAAGGGCCTTGGAATGGATTACATTGCTGTTTCAGAGAATCCCAAGTGAATTTAAAAAGCAATTCATAAGAAATGGCGGGACTGATATCGCGGATTTCTTATGTACAAATACGCCCGTAATTGAAGATCTTAAAGCAAGGTATCTGGTAAATATAGATTCTGAATTGACCAAAACTCTTAGGGAGGTGCAACACCTTTGTCAGAAATTGAAGAATCCAGATGAAAATAGTCCAATCAAGGTGAAAGAAGCCGTTTTAACTACAATAATGAAGATATTTACCACAGATGCACATGAAGGTGGTCTTACATATTATGAAATTATGAAGAGCGGAATTTTTGACTCTCTGCTGGGCTACTTGATGGAAGGTAAATCCCATAATGAAAAGGAGAACAAGAATAATACTTGTTTAACTCCCAATGAATCAGTCTTTTACCAGGTGTGTTGGAATTTAAGAAGTGCAAAATCAGCCTTCCTAAGTAAATGGGTAAGAAAGCTTAATCAAGTTCTATCATATTTTGATCAATATGAACAGTGGTTATGGCAAAACTTGTACGTATAGAAGACATTAGATGTTGTGAGGGTTCTGCCTCATGCACTTTCCAAGTCCGATCCATGGCTAAAAGTTTTAAATCTGTTATCTATCTCAAATGAGATTAACTGTCATGCATCCGTGAGGATTATTTTTAAAATGATTGCCCAATGTTCAGCAGAGAGAATTGAAAAAAGCAGTATATTTTCGTTTATTGGGCAGATATGTGCTTCAGACGAAGAGTTTGTAAATGAAAGTATGTCAGAAAGATTGATAGAAACCGTGCCATCTGCACCCCAAGTTGTCATTGTGATGCTATCTGAACTGTTGGTGGAAAAATATCGTTTTGCTTTTTCTAGTAAAGCAAAGAAACTACTGCTAGAGAAGCAGTATAATTTGGGATCATCTAAGCAGAAAACTGAGGTGGATACTAGAGTTTTATCAGGAGAGTCTTTAATGGAATCAACTGTAGCAGCCTTGCTAATTCACTGTGGACCTGAAAATCAAGATAAGGTTCTGAATCTAAAAGTTGGTGAAAATGGGAAAAGTGCAACTGCTGAAATTTTTAAGATTTTAAGTGGAGAGTTGCAGAAAGCTGAACATGGAATGTGAAGACCGACAAAAGATAACGCAGCATTGTTTCCTCAACCATATCATCACAGTTTACCTATGCGGAAAACTGTAGCAAAGAAATTTTTCTTTCTGGGTCAACTGTTAGCAAAATCTCTTAAAGATGGAATTCCTGTGTGCATACCAGTGTCTCCAGCTTTCTACAAGATGGTCTTTTTTCAGGGGCGTTTAACCTCTTACGACATTATTTCATTTGATTTCAATTTGGGTGCTTTGTTACTGAAATTTCAGGCATTTCAGCACAGAATTAAAGTTCCTAATTGTTCTGCTTCATCTCTGGTTGAAGATTTTAGAAATTCAAGGTTGCACTATTTTTTTTACCAGAAACTAAGTTCCAGGAAACCCTGACTATCCACTTCCAAAGCACGATGAGCCAATAAACTTTGAAATGTACATCAATGGTGTAATGCAGACAAGAATAGCAGAAAGATTGCATCACTATGAGAAGGAAGTTTTGAACGCCACTGCTAGAAATGGAATACACAAATCACTATCAGCATTTCTGAAGGGTTTCTCGGGAATTCTACCTACTAAAATTTTCAGCATATTTTCTCCAGATGAGGTAGCTCTTCTTTTCCGAAGGAGCCCCTGATTGAGCATAGCATCAACTTGGGGAATGACATACGATAATTAATTTAATTTTGCAAATTTGAAACATGTCTTAAATTTTTCCTCGATTCCATTGTTCTGCAATCCCATGGTAACTTTTCTTTATTGATAATATGATTGCTATAAAAAATTTCAAGTCTACTTTCATTGATGTTTCTTTATTTGCTTTTTCTTTTTGGCTGTTGCATTGAACTAGGTTAACAACTCTCTTAGGATNCGGATGATTCTTTTCAACACGTCTTTTGGGATTGCTCATTCTCTCAATACATTTGGCAATGGTGTAAATCTCTCCAAGTCTTCCTTCCTAATCATTCTCTTAGTTTTCCTCAATGTATCCTTCAAGATGATTGTGTTAAGCGTCACCTTCAAAAAGCCTGGAAAATCCTCCTATTTGAGATTATCTTCTTTATTTGGAAATGTCGTCTAGATGCTTGGTATCATAACACAAACTACAATGAATTTGACTACGGTATGAAATGCTCTATTGCTGGAAATGTTCAACTTCAATGTCGCGAACTAGGCTTTCTCAATAATATTACCTTTTCCAACTGAATTCTCTTTGATTTAGGTGTCTTGATCTCCTTCTTCAGCTGTCGTCCCAGGGGGGTGCGATAAGCTTTTGTCTTGTTGTTGGTTGACTGGGGGGTCAACTTGCAACATTGGGCTCTGTTAAGGTTTTGGATTTAATTTTTCTTCTCTAGCTAGCACATCACCTTAACAACCCCCCCAAGATGTGGGGGTAAGATTTGTAGCACAGCCTACCTTCCACTTTAAGATCAAGAGGTGTACTTAAAACAAACATAACCTAGGAACTACTAACACTAGAAATAATAATACCAGGGTTACTAACTATGTTAATTATACACTTGGTTTTCTAAGGGTCATCATTTGGAGTAATAATACGATGTTAATTTTTCATGTTGTAAGATATAGTTCAAGCCTCAGCACAAGCATTCAAAAAGAAATTAGGCTCTTGCTCATCCACAAACCCTCCTAGAAATTAGCTTGGTAGGTAAGCACTTAGCCATTAGGTGATGCTCCTTGTCAAAGCATTGTTCTTATTACTTTTCATTAAAAGAAATACAATTGTAAAATTTTAATAGTTATCATAGACAAAGTTTTAATAGGTGTGAAGATAAGAAAAACTAAATACAGATAAATAATGTAAAAGTAAAATATAATAAATAAAAATTTTAGAAGCAAACATGTCAATCATGCCTTAAGAACAAATTAATTAATTAACACAATTATTAAAAAACTAGTTATTATCTTTTACTATTTATAGGAAACATAATGAACATATCCTGTCTTCATTTTGTATATTATTCTATCTTCTAGCTTCGACTTGGAGGTAGTGTGATCCTACTCTTACTCTACTAATTAGTGCTATTATGGTTATTGAAATAGGTTCATGTAGATATTCTACTTCATCATGCCTAATTTTGTATCTCTCTAAAACTCTCTTTTAACAAGTTTTCAATCTTGTTCTAAATTTATTATTACATTAATATTTTCAATATCCCATTTTTGTAGCTACAATTTTCTTTCATAGCCCTATGTCCATTACTAAGATTTTTGAATGATCTATTCTAAGATCTTAATGCTATTTTTATTATTTAGATAGAATGTTAAGACTTGATATATTACTACAATTTCCAAAGGCAAAAAAATTAGTTGCTAATAAAAATACTGCATATAGAACTTGCGCTTTCACCTTAACACCAACAAGAGGTGTTATTAAATTTTTTCAATGTTCCTCAACAATTTCTAATCAAGAACTAAATCCCACACTACACATGTATAAACCCCTATATGTTATACAATTTTTTGAAAAACATATTTTTAAATTGTCCAAGTTTAAATATTATGAGTGATACACATGTTTTTCATAGTTATTTGCAACTCATTGTGATATAAAATTCTTCCACTTATAATTTTAAGAGTATTTTACTCATAAATATCTATGTATCTTTACAATCTCATGTGTTTCATTATTTAGCTAGAAAGTATCTCTTTTATTAGTTCTACAAATTAGCACTTTGGTTTTGTCAACATTCAACTTTATTTATATATAGCTATAGAATTTGTTTACTTAATACAACATTGTTTTTAATCTTTGATGAGTGATAAGTACATACATTGCCCAACCATTTGAATCTACTAGTAGATCATGTCATAATCTATTGATAAGCTAGGTGGAACATCTAGAGTAATTATAGTAGATCACAGGTTGATATCTTCCCAGTCACATTCATAGTGGTTTCACAATGTATGATTAAAGGTGATTGAGATATATTATTAATGATATTTCTTGGTCCATATTACTCATAATAGAAAATTACTAAAACTATGAATTCCACCATTATGGCTTGCATATTTATAGTCAAAATTTTAGGGTTGTATCAATGCATTTGTGTATACACATCCTAATGTGTCAATATAGTGATGAATAGAAAATCATATTTTCTGAATTTTCAAGATAAGACCTATGCTAGCATTTTCCAACAAAATGATGTATTAGCCTTAAGTTGGCCAACATAGGATTTTAATGTTTCAACATACTCCCACAACTAATCAAAAACTTATCTTTATGTTGTACAAAATGGACAAAGTCTAATTATAGAAAGCATTGGGAAACTAAGACTAAACTAAGTACATGACTATAAATGTGACATTTCCCAAAATTTTAAAGTGGTCAACTTTTTTAAAAAAATTACATCATGAAAAAATAATTACAAATAGTTAATTGAAGATATTAAAATCTTAGTGGCATGGCATCCTTATCCTTGTTCTAAAACTTATTCTAAGACTAATGAGAAATTTAGCTTGAGTTTTACTCTCTTGACTAGGTGCCTCTCTTGAATTTTCATTTTCCATACTTTATGAGACCTCACAAACTAACTTTATTTCCAGTTCATGATTACTTCCTTCTAATTTTGCATGTTATTGCATAGGTACACAAGCTATCTTCTAGCTTGACTCTATTGATCTTTTACGTGTCGTCTACATTAGAAATCAATATAATGATTAATTATTTTTTAATTCTAAGACCATTTTTATCACAATAACAAATTACATACACTTCTTGAATAAAATACATATGTATAGAAAATTTTAAGTATCATGAATTGTAAAGCATTAAATTCATATCATTTACCTTAATTTATCTTTTTTGTATGTTAGAAAGTTTTTTAAAAAATTAAATTTTTTTTTCATTTTCCTCTTCCCTATGATGAAATCACAACTTTGGTGTGAGTTTGTGTAGAATTTGTAAAATATGATATTTTATGTTTAGAGGATAAGGCTTTGCAAGCCAAAATGAAAGATTTTCAAGATTAAATAAGCCACATATGATCTTCAAATTTTTTTAATGATAATGTAACCTATCATTGATAAAAGCTATCAAAGTATGTTCGTTCCCATAATAGATTCTTACTTTCTAACCCTTGGATAATCACCAACCAAGATGTCTATACGTACCCTAGTAGTTTAATGTCAACCAAAAATTCAAAAATAAAAAGAATGCCCATAGGTCATTTACAATTATTCATTTCATATTATCGCATTATTAGAAATAATAACTTACATTGGATTAGTGAGGTGATATGATAAGATAGATATGTTAAAACAAGGATCATTATATATGTGATATTCCTTGATTGATTATATACATTAAAACATATCACTATATGTTTAAGATTAAATAATAAGATAATATATGCTAGTTTAGGCTTACGATTTAGGTCGCTATTGCTTCATAATTGTCTAAATATCTTGAAAATAACCCTATGGTTACAACTTACTATCTTTTAGAGCATCTAATGAGCGGCAAGGTATCCCTACACTCAACCATACGAATACGAGCATACATGCATGATCCGGTCAAATTCCAAGGACTAAGTGCTTATGCACCTTGATGGAACAAGAATGGGTTGGTTAATTGTTGTCTTCCCAAGCTTACTTGTATGTCATTATTGTATGGTTAAGTAAACTTAAGGCATATGATTTTTATGGCTTTTATTTTTTTATGTCCTGTTGCTAATAAGGGAGGAGAGATATAACTAAGTAACTAAATTGATTTAACTACTGATTAATTAAGCTTTAATTAATCCTAACACTAGTATCTGTTCTCACTTGTTGTACACATCCTGAACCAGTGCAACACTACTAGGATTACCAAGTGCTAATCGTTACTGGGTTACCAAGTGTTACACGCATGCTCAAAGTGATCATACTAAGTGTTCTTACTTAGGAGAGTTGTAGGATGAGAGAGAGAGAGAGAGAGAGAACATTAGCTAACTAAAGAAAGCATTAAAAAACTAAAAATAATAGTAATTAATCTATTCTAAATGTCACAAGGTTTATCACAAAGTTCTTCTTTATTGCCATACACAAGGTATGCTCAGGTATACAATGCTCAAATAAAGATCTATTCACTTTATGACTCCTACTGGGGGCATGTAGAAATAATTCTAACTCAGAAAGGGAGAAAAGGCAAGATTTTGGGTAAGAGACTAAAATTAAACTATGCAAACCAAGTGCTCTCACCTCTTATTTATAGGCAATGAGGTAGGGTGCGATATTGGGTATCTGACATCGCATGGCAAGCTTTGATATCACGAACCCAATATCGTGGATTCAATATCATGACCTTGATATCATAGTTCATCATACCCCCATGATTAAATGAAAACTCATCCTTGAATTCCTTACAAAATATTGGGAAGGTATGGGATTACTGAATGAGTGAAAACTGGTAGTGAAATGGGATGACAGACTCTAAGTGCGCGATAAATAGATCGATAATACATTACAACATTGGTGTTCACACCCATGGTGGTCAACACTATACATAAGTGACATCCAGACCTTCATTTGACAACTTGAAGAGAAATGGAAAGAGAAAGAGAAAAATAAAAATGAGGCACATTATTGCCGATGCCGAGATTGCGCATTCCATCATTTATCCATAACCACAGAGTCAAACTTGTTCCTAGCGTAACTGCTCCATCTTTAGTCCATCTTGAGTGCTCCCTCCTATCCTAGTCCATTGTCCATGTAATTTCCATCTACACACACAACACAGTTGCGAATGAGAAAGGATAAGTAAACCATAGTGTAGTTGATACCTTGCCTCGATATAAAGCACATTGGTTGGGTTGTGGTTATGGTAGAAACCAGGTTAGAGATTTATTACTGATAACTACCCAAGGTGTAGGGGTTAGGCAAGTAGTAGAATGGAGAAATTGAAAAATTTATGTCAGGGCCCCCATGACTAAGAGAAAACCTATAGTAGCAATAAGATGAAAAAATATAAGGAATAAGAAAGATGGGAAAAATAATAACGGCAACGTAGATAAAGTGGATGTCAAAGATGGGGATCAAACAAGAAATGATTGATTGAAAAAAATATTTAAGGGAAATAACTTAACAATTGTACCAAAAAGGAATGCCAATGGGTACTCCCTAAAGTAGGCTCATGCCTTTTATGCCTTAACAAACCCAGAAAACAAAGAGTCCATAGGCTCTAGAAATGTCATTTGCAAGCAAGAATTAAAAAATTACCCACAAGAATTTACCAAGGAAAAACAACGCATCAACCAAGATATGGACTAATCATAAAACCAACAATGAGGGGAAACATGGAAAGAAAGATGGAGAGTAGAAGTGGAATGGAATCCCAAGAGCAAGGTTGTGTAAAGTCCCTTGTGTATGTCATGGTTAATGTGACTGAGTAGAACTCATTCCAATTTTGGACTCAAGCAAACCAAATTTAGTGACCTCACATCAATACACTTGGCCAATTCATCCTCTTGAAGCAACAAGAATGCATCCACAAGGAGTGACCACCATCCCAAGGAGGGAAAGATTAAAAAGTACAAAGCAAGAAAGGGCCTTATTTAGAGGGAACCATCAGGCATGGGTAACATGTCTTTCCAGTGCCATAACCAGTGCTTATAGCCCATATTGCTTTGTTATGTCTAAGGGGTGTGCTTTGAATTCCTACCTTTTTTTTTTTTGCATGAGAACCACACCATGCAAAGAATTATTTTTATTTATTCAACTTCCTATGTTTGATCAATGGTAGAATGGAAAAAAAAACCCAAACAAAAGCATCGAAGCACCCCCAAGAAAATGGCCAGCATAAATGCATCGAATCCCCTTGAAGTTACATCCTTTTCAACCATTGAGTTTTTCCTTGGTTTGAAAAATACCAAGCCACCAATTCATTAATTAGTTTAGTTAGAAAAAGGGACAATACAGTTCCAAAACCAAGGAAGACCACAGAGTTGAATGGACGAATGGATGGTGTGGACTTATTGCCTGTTTTATCAAAATAACCATATCATAATATCAACATCATAATTCAATGGTAAAAATCAAACATTAGCAATAAATATTATTTAATTCAATCCACCATCATGAGCACTTATTGTATGACAAATGAATGTAAAACAACCAAAAAAAGAAGTAGTAAAAATGGTAATGATGGTGTAAAACAAAAAAAAAGTAAATATGAAAGAATGTGTAAAACAAAAATATAAAAATACAAAAAATTCAAAAGGAATTGAGGGCCTAGAATGGTTGGCATAGGTGGTCGTCTCCCCAATGAATGAGTTGGAAGGAGGAGATCCGAAATAGCGAGCAAGGTTGTCCATCAACAAAGGTAGTATGAGTACTGACTGTCCTAAGCTCAAGGAAAGGTTTGGTTGTTGGATGTTGACCAATAGTTTCTTATTCAGGCTCTCAGGTTTGTATATCATCATGGCCTCTAAAGAAAAATTTACATGAATGACATAAGGTCCTTCCCATAGCATTTGAAATTTGGTACGTTGTGGCACATGTGTGGGATTCTAGTAGAGAACCTTATCTCCTAGTTGATATTTAACTTTCCTAATCCTTAGCTCATGACATTGTTTATTGAAGGCATTGTGCAATTCGTTAGATGACAAGATAGCCAATCGGTTCTCATCTAGCAGGTTAATGATCATCAATCATCTTTTTTGTGCTAGATCGAGGTCAAGGTTGAGGTCACATGCCATGGATAGTGTACAGAGCTCAGTTTGAATGGGAGGAATTGGTAATTTACTATACACTACCTCATAGGGAGAGTAGCCTATAGGGAGTTTTCATGTGGACCAATATGCCTAAAGAGCATCATTTAGTTTAGTGCAACAATCTCATCTAAACTTGCTAATAGCTCTTGTCAATATCTTCATAATCTCCCTGTTGGCAACTTTGGCTTGACTGTTCACTTACGGGTGGTATGGTGTTGTCAGTTTGTATTCAACCCCTAAGCATTGCATTAATTTTTGAAAAGTCACACTTGTGAAGTGTGTACCATTGTCTAAAATAAGTGCACGAGGCACACCAAAATTTTTTATGATTTGTCGTTGAATAAATTGTGTAGTTGTAGATGATGTACAATCCTTAATAGTAGTTACTTTTGCCCATTTTGTAAGATAATTAACAGCAACAATAATATAAGCTTTTCCATTGGACATTGGTGTAATTGACCCCATGAAATTAATGCCCCAAATGTCAAAGGGTTCTAAAGGTTGGATTCATTGTTTTAAACCCTCCATTCTAGCAGTCAACCCCCCATCATGTTGACAACACTCACAAGATTGGATGAAATGATGGCTATCTCAAAACAATGTAGGCCAATAATATCCTGCAAGTAGGATCTTAATGGATGTTTGTCTCCTAGCATAATGACTCCCATAAGGACCCTCATAACATCTTAGAGAACTCTTAGTTGATCTACATTAGGAACACACCATCGAACTAAGTCATCAGGACATACTTTGTAAAGTTTCCCATTGATTTCCATAAAATACTTGGCTCAGTGAAGAAAATGTTGTTTCTTTTTAGCATCATACCCTTGTGGTTTTTGTTGTGTAAGGAGATAGGTGAGAATACTACTATACCAATTTTTCTCCATGGTTAATTGATCATTCACTACACCTACAAAGATGACTTCATCTAGGAAATAATTAGAAATTGGATACTCATCCTCTTTGTTGTCCCATCACAACTGAGATAAATGATCAACAACTATGTTCTCGATGCCTTTATGATCAATCATCATAAGATCGAACTATTGTAAGATTACAAGCCATCGTATGATGCAAGGGCTTATCATTGGCTTATTCATTAGGAACCTTATTGCACTATGATTTGTGCGTATGAATGCCTTATAGCCCAAAACATAGTGCCTAAACTTTTCTAATGAAAACACTATAGCCATTAATTCTTTATTTGTTGTAGTGTAGTTAAGTTGTCCACCAACGATACTTCTATTTGCACAGTGGATGTAATAAGGACATTTTCGGTCATCTAAATATGTAAGTATAGCTCCTAAGACAAAGCTAGATGCATCCGTCATTATGTGGAATGGCCTAGACCATTCAGGAGCTTGTAGAATAGGTGTTTCTCCTAGCTTCTATTTTAAAGTTTGGAAAGAAAGTTCACATTCCCGGGTCCATTTGAAAGGTACACTCTTTTTTGTTAATTCAACCAATGGTTTTGCAACCTTTGAAAAGTTCTCAATAAAGTGTTTGTAGTAGCCAATGTGTCCAAGGAATGACTGGATATCTTTTACAGTTTCTAGTTGATGGGTAATTCCTTGGATGACTTTGATCTTTTTAGGGTCTACCTCTATCCCTATTTGTGAGATCTTAGGCCCTAATACTATGCCTTCTTGGACCATTAAATGGCTTTTTTGCTAGTTGAACCTTAAATTAATTTCTACACATTATTTTAATACTTTCTCTAACTAGTCCAAGGCTTGATCAAAGTTTGCTCCATAGGTAGAGAAGTCATCCATGAAGACCTCCACACCATTTCCTATTTTCTACTAGAATATTCTTAGAACTAATCATTGAAATGTTGTAGTTGTTTGCACAAGCCAAATGAAATTTTTTTGTATGTGAATGTTCCCCAAGGACTAGTGAACATAGTCTTAGCTTGGTCTTTTGCTGCTATTTGTATTTGGTTGTACCCATTGTACCCATCTAGAAAACTATAGTAGCGATGCCCTGCAATGGTGTCTAATACTTGGTCTACGAATGGCAATGGAATGTGGTCCTTGAATGTTATCATGGTTAATAGCCTAAAATCTATGCACACCCTTCATTTGCCTCTCTTTTTGGGCACTATAAATAAGGGGCTAACCCATTCACTATCAGCAATGGGGTATATGAACCTAACTTTTAAAAGCTATTCAATTTCTTCCTTAACTACTTGCTTCAACTTTGGGTTGAATCACCTCTATGGTTGTCTTCAAGGCTTCATGGAGGGGTTAGTGTAAATTCTATGTTGGCATATCCTAAGATCTATTCTAGTTAATTCGAGATATGACCAGGTGAAGGATTTCGACCATTTTTTTATTACCTTCAGCAATCTCTCTTTTTGTGGTAGAGAAAACTTAGCGTTAATAATTACCAGTTTTCCATATTTAAGAAACATGTATTGCATACCAACAGGAAATGGTTTTAGCTCAAGGGGCTCTTTCTTAAACTTATCAAGGATTTTCAACTTCCCCTAGTTGATATTTTCAATGTTAAGACTTGAAAGTTGGTGATTGACTTGCTCTAATATGTCTATGCTATCGATATAAATGTAAGTCAAACCCTTAGTTGATTTCATGCATATAGTTGAACTACTCTCTTGATCAATTGTTAGCCACTAGATGCCTTCCTATCTTGTGGTTCCTTACATATAGGCATCTTTGTATATCAATCACTTATGCACATTGATTGCATGCAGGAAATGTTAGACATTGCACGAATAATGAATTTTGCATGCAATTACACACTGGGTTACTATATGCGATGCATGGAACTTTTTTCTTCTCGATCTTTATGAATGTATTTTCCTTTGATATTTCCAGAGAAAGATCATGGATTCCTAGGCATCTGTCAACTATTCTTAGCCATGCTCTTCCCATTATGATTGGGAAGTCCCCCTTACTGTTGTTCACTTGAATCACTAGAAAGTCAGCTAGATACAACCACCCACAAATAGTGGTGACAATGTCCTCCACTAGTCCCAATGGGACATTGATGGACTAGTCGGCCAACTTTAAATGAATATTACTATTTTTGAGGGGAGGTAGGTTCTAAGCTTTGTACATTTCCTAGGAATATGCACAGCTTTTATCCAATCAGTGACGGCATGAGTTAACATGACCATATGCATTGGGTGTGGCGTTTGCCTTGAAGAGATCTCCAAAGCTTCAAGTGGTAGTAAGGTGATTGAAGAATTAGCTGCTTGTGGTTTCAAGGGCTTAGTTGGATTGTTGGTTCTAAAGAAAGGTCTTTTCTTCATGCAGTTGTCAAAACCAATAGTAGATTAAGACTTCACAACCCTTGTGGCATTATGTTGTTGTGGCTAGGTAGGTATTTCACCCTGCATGGCTAGAGTAAGGATGGAAGAGGTGCAGTTAGAAGAGAAGAATGATATGATTGAAAAACATTTCCTCTAGGAGAAGGAGTCCTATAATACTCATGGGCTTGGTAATGAGGTTGAGGAGTGACATGACCAGTAGAGTCACGTCGAAATATTGGTTGCTACATGTAATATTCATATGGGTCAAGTTGCTGGTAAGGATACTATTACCTTGGTCGTGGCATTCCCCATGATTGTGGGTATTCCCATTATTGATACTACTCAATTAGTTGTGACGGAGTTCCACTTGGATAATACATTAAGGGTTGGTGGAATTGTCTTGAGTTACCTTAAGCATAAGGTAACCATCAAGGTTTTTGTCTTTTATTTAATCATGGGTTCAGTGCATACACCCTAGACTCCTGCAAATGTGAGATTATAGGGAAACATCCCTTAGGATGGTCATATTGGCATATCTCGCATCCACTATGATTGTTTGTATCCGAATCCACAATCTCTTCGATGATGGCAACTTTGTCCTTACCCTTATTACATGCATGTTCAGTTTGTCTCTTTTTTCTTTTTTCATGATCACTACCTTGCTCTCTAGACTCCTCTACTATTTTAAGAATGATTTGGAATATATCATCTAGGGAATCCAAAATTTGATCTACCTTTGTTGATACTTCTGATGCTAATTTTTGGATAGGCAAAGTTTTCTTATTCACCATCTCTTCGAGTGGTGACTCTTCTTCATCCTCATAGAATCTTACTCCCCTCTTTTGGAGGGAAGGATCTCAGTTATATTCCTTTGCACTCTCTCTTTTTCTTAGCTCACCTTCTTCTTTAGCAACTTGCTCTAATAATATTTGAACTTGATGGATCCTAAGCTCAAATAGCCTCCCTTGGGGGCATATTTCCCAAGGGTTCTTCATGTTTCATGCCTAAGCCCATCTACGAGATGGTGTAGTTGATCCCTCTGCAAATAACCATGGCTAGGACAATGATGTAATAGTGCATAATATCAGCCGATGGTAGCATTCAAGGGTTCATGTCCTCCTTGTTTCCAGCCTTGAATTTTCTTTCATAGGTTGGACACTCGAGAATATGTTTGGTAGTTATTTTTGAAAAACTCTAACATGGTACTCCACTTACGAATGGATTCTAGTTCTAAGGACCGATACTAGCTTTCCACTTCTTTGATTAGCATCCATGGGAACAACTTAAGTTTTTTCCATTTGCTTTCTATGTTTTGTAAGGCACATGTATCATGAAATACTTGTAGATGATTTTGACGATCATCGTTGTGCCCCCCTTCAAATTGTGGGATGTTGTTCATGTCTAATCTCTTGATCCTACTATCTTTTTGGTGCCTTGTTTCGATTTTGACAACCTCAATTATGTCTATCATTCTTCAAGTAGCAAGTAGGGGTTCATCATGATCATCTCATCTATGGCGTCTATGATGCCTATTTTGTTGCCTACTCTCCCTTCTTTCATGGTGTGTTTCTCTAGAGTGCCCTCATCCCCTTTCTCAACTATTTTGTCTATGAATCTCATTTCGCTTACCCTTATCCTCATGGTCTTTTTCCTTATGACTACGTCCAGATCCTGATGGACAGGGTGAAGGAGATGATAAAGATGAAGAAGAAGGACTATCACTATGTCGATGCCTGCTTCCTTCTCTTTAGTGGTTGTAGCCTCGATTGTGATTACAATCAGCATGTCCATCTTTGTCATGTGTTCGTGTTCTTTTCTCAAACCCTTTATGTCTGTCGATACCAAAATCTAGGTTATGGATAGTTGAGTAAAGATTCTGATACACAACCCCTTGACCATGGGACAAACATCATTATGTGGGAAACTACCTAAGGTAGGTTCACCACCCTCATTTTTTCTTAGGACATGTGGGACATTTTGCAACAACTTTCCCTTCATGGATTCATGACATCTCTCTTGTTGCAAATTCCTTTGACATTGTGCCTTTGTGGGTTGATACTCTCTTGAGTCATGATCATGCCCAATGTACTCTACCTGTAAGTGCTGCATGCCAATTTGTGTGAGGTCATGAAGGAGCATGCTCAGGACAGAGTGATCAAGAGGTAACACTATGTTACCTTCTAAGTCTTGCCGACGCAATTGTTCATCCTGGTGGAGAATAAATGTAAAGTTTGGTACATAGTCATCAGGATGAACATATACCACATGAAACTATTAAGGGATTGATAGATTATCATGTGTACTATGCCTCCAATTATTCCCTGTATCAGAACTAGGTAGCGAAACATTTTCATATGAAGAAGGATACATGATTGTCTATTTAGTGTGCAATCTATTCTTATTTATTATTTTTCTTTAACCAACTCTAAGGGTTTGTTCCAATGATGTGAAAGATTTCCTATGTTCTAGTTAGTGCACAAACAATAAAGTCCCTAGCAACATTGCCAATGATGAATGACGAGGTATCCCTACGCTCAACCATACGAATACAAGCGTACATGCATAATCTAGTCAAATTCCAACGACTAAGTGCTTATGCACCTTGATGGAACAAGAATGGGTTGGTTAATCATTGTCTTCCCAAGATTACTTGTATGTCATGATTGTATGGTTAAGTAAACTTAAGGCATATGATTTTTATGGCTTTTATGTTTTTATGTCCTGCTACTAATAAGGGAGGAGAGAGATAGCTAAGTAACTAAATTGATTTAACTATTTATTAACTAGGATTTAATTAATCCTAACACTAGTATCCGTTCTTACTTGCTATACACATCCTAAACTAGTGCAACACTATTGGGATTACCATGCTAATCATTTATGGCTTTTATGGTGTTACATGCATGCTCGAAGTGATCGTACTAAGTGTGCTTACTTAGGAGAGTTGTAGGGTGAGAGAGAGAGAGAGAGAGAGAGAGAGAGAACATTAGTTAACTAAGGAAAGCATTAAATAATTGAAAATAACATTAATTAATATATTCTAAATGTTGCAAGGTTTATCAAAAAGTTCATCTTTATTGCTGTACATAAGGTGTGCTCAGGTACACAATGCTCAAATAAAGATCTGTTCACATTATGAATCCTACTACGAGCACGCAGAAATAATTCTAACTCTGAGAGGAAGAAAAGGCTAGAGTTTGGATAACCTACTAAGCTAAAACAATGAAGCCACTTCTATTTTATTCATTTGGAATAATTAGCATCAGTTAAGCTATCTAAACAAGAGAGAAGATGACATGACAAGATGGCATAGTATGAAGAAAGCAAAGATGAAACTAGGGGAATTCATTTTTCACATATATAATATAGTTCTTTTTATTATGTTGATTCAAGCTAGAAGACAGAAATTACTAAATGGAGTAGTCTTTCATGTCATAAGGCCTACTATCAAGTGTAAATGAGATGATCCTGAGGTTTCATTTGTACTTTTGTATTATGCAATGTCAGGGTTAATGAACTTAATCACATAAGCAACATAATGAGGGTTGACCAAGTTTTTCTATGAGTGAATAATAGGGAGCATATGTCATAATTTGGAATGAAGTAGTTTTGGAATGAATAGTGACACTTTGAGTAAGCACCCCCATGCTAGTGCCAACTATTGCATGACTATGCATGTCTAGGAATGGACTACATTTCTAACTAGGATATGGCTAACCAAATAAAAAGTATACAATGTATAAGTGCATGTGATACTGTGGGGATCATTAGTGAAGAAAATATAGTAACACTAACTAAAGCATCATGTAATAGTGAATATGTGTGATAGCAATGTTCACCAATAGTAAATAGTAGGTGGTGTATGCATCTTCAAGAACCCAAATACACATACTAGGGGTCAAAATATACTCAATTAGGGTGACCTCTTTTGCCCAAAGTAATATCAACTAGTTTCAATTATACTACATAACCAAAAAACTTGGCATAAAAGATTAGAAGTAGATATATCATGTGCATGCTCATCTCTAGAGATCCATCATGTGCATTTATATTTCCTAGTGCGTAAAATCCTAGAGGTGTAGATGAAGGATATAGAATTCATGAAGAAGATGTAGGAACTACGTAGGTAGTAGAATGAGTTCATATGTTGTTGGGTAAATGATGAGTGGCGAGGTACCCCTACACTCAACCATACGAAACGAGCGTCGCACGTGCGATCCGGTCGAACTCCGTAGATGGACTAGTTGTGGCATCTAAATAGTTAGCCTTAGGTCGTAGTTCGTTGTCTTCCCATCTAGACTACTTTTGCATATGTCATGTATGGTTTAGTCTAGATGAGGTGTATGATGTGTTCTAATTCTAATGCTACTGCTGATGCCAATGGAAAATAATATTTAACTAAATCTAAGCTAAGAGGAAAAGGGTAAGAAAATCTAATGTAGCCTAAGTGCGACAAGCAACCGATTCCTTGATCAACCGTATACATCTTGGACTTCGTGCACGACTACCACTAGGACTACCCAGCATAGGCCTAGGTACGCCACTGGGATTACCAAGCGCAGACCCCAAATACGCCACTGGGTTACCAAGTGTAGATCCCCCTAGCTACACCACTGGGCTACCAAGCAGTCACACTTAAATGCTCGTAATCAAGTCGTACTCATTCCGCTTCTAGGAGTTTAAGGGTGAGAAACTACTCACGATGAGCAACCGATTCCTTAACTAGCCATACACACTCATAGATGCTTGTAGCTAAGTCGTACTCACACCGTTCTATGAAAGTAATAAATAACATGAAATAAATAACAATAAATAAACTAAGTGAATGCTGCAATGATGAAGTAATATCGATCTTTATTGCCGGTCATGTGCGTGTCCAAGTACGACACACTCGAATAAAGACACCGTACAATCACATTCACCACACTGCGGGCAGACATGAGAAAATTCTAACTCTGGGGGGATCAAACTGCCAGAGCTTCGCTACACTAAAATTGGGATCAAAATGAGGGAGAGCCGCCTCTTATTTATAGAAATTGCGGTTGACTGCGATATCGCGTACGCAATATCGCATACGCAATATCGCAGCCCATGATACATCGTGACCCATGATACAATGTGGGTGCCTTATCGTGGGTGCCTTAAGGAGACCGCCAACACTATGAGCAATTCATGTCTCATCATACCCCCACGACTAAATGAAAACTCGTCCTCGAGTTAAAGTGAGAACAAGCTACATTGATTACACAGTGGATAGGTATGGGATTATTAGATGGAAAAAATGGGATGATGCCGCAGTGTGGGAAGAAAATAAAACAAAGACACAACACACAGAATATTTACAAAAATTTGGAACTCATGTAGTTCCTGGTGGCGATGACTCCTCCATAGGTATCTTTCCCTTTTCTTGTGCTCCAGGTCTAGGATTTGATAGCATTGAAGTACAGCCTGGAGTTCCTCTTCTTGTAAGGCCTTGAGTACCTTGGCATGCATGTAAGTTTGCACTTGTGCCATAGAGGCAACCTAAATAGCCTTCTCTTTTTCTTCTACCACCTTTTTATTCTCTGTCAATAGTTTATTAAGTTTCTCAGTTCTGAAAGTGTCCAGCTGGTTCTGAGAAACCTTTGGCCCTGTATCCGAAAGGTTTAATACTTCGAGAATGGCTTGAATAGAGAAATCAATAGTCACACCACAATTGTTAACTATGGTTCCTTCTTCTTTGTTGTGCCAAAATTGGTACGTTTCCCTAAGTACCAGGCACTGCTTTCAAAGAGGGTATCTCCTGCTTCTACCTACCTGGACCGTACGATAGGAGGATCTTCTTGATGAACACTGAATGATTGGTCCTCCTATTCTACATGTTGTCCGATAGGATCTTGTCTTCCACCTCTCTGAGATCATTCAATCACACCTTGAGCAGGACCTTCCTGTTGTCCACATTTCAGGACCATCTGCAATCACACGGGATCAATCGTTAGTAAGGTTGTTACCAAAGTCAAGTTATACCTTACTGGTTACCTTAATAGATTTACTTTATTTCCATGTGATGTTAATTATTGGAAGAACATGTCCTTGAAATATTATAATGTTGAGTCCTCTTTGCTTAGGTGGTTTCCATATTTAATTTTCTAGTATAGCTAAGGAGATGAAATTGTGTTTGACACATTCTACTTGTAATTTTAGAACTAATTACCCGTAAAGATGTCCTTTGGGTGATAATGAATTTCAAAAAATTTATGCACTATTCGGCATGTGCCCCCTCCCCCTTGACTAAGCGGACACTCCTGGGTCAAGTAGGTTCAAACGTAATGAAAATCGGAGTACCAGCGAGCGAGTTATGGATATTAAAGCAAGGGACACGCAATTGCAAGTCATAGAGAGAAATTTGAAAAACTTCCCCTACGTGAATAGTTGCAAATGACGTTGATTAGCACAGGGGGGTTATGTATATATATTTTTGTTGAAGTTAGGGCACTTAGAGAATGTACCGAATTTTTAATATTTCTGTTGAAATTAAACAATGTAAACTAAGGACATATGGACTAAAGGGTTCCAGGGTAATTTAACCAGTTCTGAAGGCACAAAAATTATGATGGTGTGTTGTGTAGCAATAAGGACCTCGGATGATAGAGAAAAAGGCTATGTGATGGTAATAAGGGAAAGAAAATTAATTGAAAAATTAAGCTGAGGGTAAGAGATTGTGTGTTCTAGCTAGAGAATTAATGAAGATTACAACAAAATTACACAAGTGGGTCCTCCCCAAAGCAGGTTTCAACCTATTATGCCCTTGTGTAATCACACTTAAAGTGTC
>MNCI01016234.1:100331-120834 GCA_015680685.1 Gnetum montanum | reverse complement strand
CGATGAGCAACCGATTCCTTAACTAGCCGTACACACCCGTAGATGCTCACAGCTAAGTCGTACTCACACCGCGCTATGAAAGCAATAAATAACATGAAATAAATAACAATAAATAAACTAAGTGAATGCTGCAATGATGAAGTAATATCGATCTTTATTGCCGGTCATGTGCATGTCCAAGTACGACACACTCGAATAAAGACACCGTACAATCACATTCACCACACTGCGGGCAGACACGAGAAAATTCTAACTCTGGGGGGATCAAACTGCCAGAGCTTCACTACACTAAAATTGGGATCAAAATGAGGGAGAGCCGCCTCTTATTTATAGAAATTGCGGCTGACTGCGATATCGCGTATGAGATATCGCGGCCCATGATACATCGCGACCCATGATACAACATGGGTGCCTTATCGTGGGTGCCTTAAGGCGACTGCCAGCACTATGAGCAATTCATGTCTCATCAGTAACCTTGGAGTGAGAGACAAAGTAGGAAAGTGTTATTTCTCTAAGACCATGACAAGAGAAATTGTTGGTATCATGCTAAAAGGAAAGCCCATAAACACCATCACACACAAATGGACAAATGTTGTGCGAGAGGTGATCATACCTTCTTTGGATGATCGATCCTAGTAGAGGGAAAAGCCAAACTCGGGCAGCCTAAGCCTTCATGAGTGGGAAGGTCCCCAATGCATCCCCTCTATTTGCATTAGATCTGCTCTCTTATGTGGTCACTCATAAATCCAAAATTTTTAGCCCACCTTCACAGCCTTCCTAGCACTTACAACTAAGGAAGTATCCAATTTCAAGAATACTTAGTAATATTTTTAATAATTTTTTTAAAATTTAGCATGTATATTTTTACTGTCTAATAGATCCAAAGGACTTATAGACATTATAAAATTTTAGTTTTAAAAGAACCAAAAGAGTTTTTAAATATAGTTATTAAGATTCTGGAAAATTGATAAAACATCATATGTTTCATGTCAAAAGATTTGTTAGAAAAGATGCAATAGAAAAACTAAGACTTCTAGCATTGAGCATAGTTATACAAAAGAGGAAGAAACCAAACACCAAGATAGTCTTCCTAGGAATGTGGATGATCTATTTTTTATTACAAACATGGAATGCCTTGGTATATAAAGCACTAAAGACTTGTCAAAAAAAAATGTAAAACTAAAAGGTCATCACTCTTCATAACTAACTATAGTGAGTGAGTAATTGAAACTATTATTTATTACTTAATCACAACTATCCACAACCATGAATATTATATAAAAGCCATCAATTATTCATAAACATGACCTTAAGACTTATAATTATATTAGGTTGATTATAATTTCTAGTAGAACCAATCTATAGGTTTAATGCCATAATTGTAATCTTTCAACAGACTTTTTAAAATTCTTTGAATGCAATGATTTGATGAAACTATGAACCATTTGATCAAGAGTATTGATATAAACTAGCTTTATAAATCCTTTATAAGAGTCATGTCTTATATAATGGATAAGTGGAAATGTTTTCCCTATGTCAAACCATACAAATTACAAGCATTTGTGCATGACCTAATCATAATCTATGAACTAGACTCACATGGATTCTAGATTGTTAAATGTTAATTATAGGATCTTGTCTTTCCAATCATACTTGTGTTGGCCTTAATTCATATGATTAAGTGTAATTAAGGTATATTATTGTTGATTGTTTATTCATATTAAAATATTATTATATAAATTTATCTATTAAAACTAAGATGTAATGAAATAAATTGAAAGCTAGTCTAAGTAATGAGCATCTATTCCCAATTGGTCATACACATCCTAAACTTATGCTTACATTGCTAATTACCAAGTGTTCACCATTGGGCTTATCAAATGATAATTTATTTATGCTTGAAATTGTTCATACTCATTCTATATGTTTAACATACATTCTATAATTAAAATATTAACTACATTTATCAAAGTAAATAAAGTGAAAGTATGTTACTCATAAGAAAATATTAAACTAGTTTGAAAGTGTTGCAATAAAGGTCAATTAATTTTGATCTTATTACTATCATGAATTATATCTAATTACAATATGAATTGAATCAAACTCCATTCAAATAATTTAAGTTCATGAAATGGACACTTGCTAATTTTTACTCAGGCTATGAAATCACACTGATAGAGTTTTCCTACTATGATGGTCAAATAGTGCATTTAATATGGTAAGTGAGTGGTATTATGGGTATTACCTACCCTAGATACATCACATCTATGATATTATATGAAAGTATATGATATCACATGATATCATAGGTGCAATGTCACATACAACTAACTAGTAGTTCATCATGCCCTCATGACTAACTAAATACTTATCCTCGATTTGAACAAAAGTGGGATAGAGTCTATTACAAAATTATGAAGGCACCTAAGCTAACTAACTAATAACTAAAATTCCACATTACATTATTTATACAAGTAATTCCAAAGTGATGAAGCACTAGACATACATAAAAAATAATTACAAAACTTACAAGTCTTCAAAAACTTTCTTCAATAGCAAGGCCTTATGTTGTACCTAGTCATGGTGACTCATTCTACCATGGTGATTCTAGTTTTTGATTAACAAAATTTCCAACCATATGAAAGTGGTTTAGTAGGGCTTGACACTTATCTAGAGATCTATCCATGAATCATTAACATTCTAAGCCAAGTAGGATAGAATTATTTTCGTTGGGACTTTTCATGCACATGGAAAATTTAGAAACAATTTTTTTGCTCAAATGAACTAAGTAGAAAATAGCTTGCACTCAACATCAAATGTTCTAAATTTCTTCTTGAGATCTAGGTAATTCACCACTCTTTTTGCTAGATCCTCTATGACATCCCATTATTTTGTGTAGTGGGTTTAGAGGATTTCTAGCTCTATAGTTACTGCTTGAGGTTTTTTCTTTGTTTCAATGTAAAGTTTGTTCTAATTTTCAAACATTACAAATGTTCTTTCTACTTATTTTTCCACTTCATTCCTTAGATGATTAACTATCAACATGATAAGATTAGCAAAACTAATGTTAGTAAGCACCATGTAGTGGGTCATATCTTCTATGTACAAATCTTTAAACTTGATGTGTCCTTTATGTACAACTAAGATTTTTTCAAAGATTCTCTTCCAAGTTGCATCTAGATATTGTTGTAAAGCAATATTAATATGGACTTTATCTATCATGATTTCCTTTTGAAAATCCACGTGATTCTTTTAATATATTTTAATCATGTCTTGTTTAGTATTCGCATTGTTACATATCCGAATCTCTATTGCAAACCTTTTCTACAATGCTCTAAGTTGTATCATTTATAGATTCTAGTTTTTACAAACTAACTTCTTGATTTCAACATCAATGTTTATAGCCTATTCATAGAGATGAATTAGCTCATTTTCTAACTACTCTTTCTCTTTGGCTACTAGTCTTAACCTTTGGTTTTCTTGTGTTGATTCTTTGTTTTCCTCCTTCAACATGGTGACATTACTTCATATTTTATTGTACTTCTTTGGTTCTGAATTTTCCAAGAAACTTTGGAGCTACAAACCTAGTGAGACCTTATAATTAAGCATAAATTTTGAGCACCTTATCTTCTAAGTATTACACTTTTAATTCTACATGCTACGGTTGAGCCTTTATTAGCATTAATTTCTTTTCAAGCAAGATCAATTCATATTACACCAATTTGATATTTTTAGGAATTTTAAGAATGAATTAAATATTCTATCCACTTTGTAGTAACAAATTCCAAAGTATCTTCTTGTTTTTTAACACTCATGATTCATTTTTCTACACCACCAATACTAGTAGATACCTAAACATCTTACATCATAGTGAGATCAAGAATGGATGTTGTTGAGACATTCAAAGCTATACTAATGTGATTAGCCACATCCTTTTCCACATCTTCTTGTCCTTCATGAGGCATGACCAAAATTATGGTCCCATCATTTGACACAAAGTAACTTGGAATGCAACAGCATTCCCAAAAATTTGATTTCTCTAGTTACTTATTGTAAAATTTAGTGAGATCTATCTAATGCCAAGATTCATAGAGACTTTAAGTTCATTCTAGATAAACTTAATAACTATTAAAAGTCTTTTGGCCTCCAACTCATAACCATGACATTTCTTGTAGATGGCTCATGGCTTGTCAATAGCCCCTAAGATCTACTCTAGGAATATATGTACTAGGACCTACACTATAGGTTTCTACCACTAGATAGTGTGCTTTGTGAATCTTCTATGTTTGGATGTATTGCTCCTATCCTGCATGGTAGACATTATTTTAATCATCTCAGTATATGATGCACTTGGTGCTATTTTTGCAACGTCATTTGTATACCCAAGCATTCTGACTCACTTGCAAAAAATTCTAATAAGATAAGGAAATGGAAGTCTTAGCTTGTCTAATTACTTCTCCCTGAATCATCTCCCATTTTTCAAGAAAATGAAATGAACCAAGTTTTCCAGATAACTTCCATAAAGAATGAATCTTACCCTTGCTACATAAGTCAATATTTTGTTTAAGTACTTTATGGAAAAAATGTGTTACATCCCTATTTTGAAATATATCTTCTCAACTAGAGATAAGGATCCAAATGCCTTGCTTTTGTATCTAGAGGCTCTTTCCAACCATAAATTATTTTTCTCTATATTATTTTTGTACCAATGTTAGGAATTCCAATTCTACAACAATAGCCTCAATAAAATATGACATTCAAAATCCTTCGATCTTAACTATAGAATCCACTTATCTATTGTGCTAAAAATAGTATGTTTCTCCAAGGAATCATTCTCTAATAGTTGAAAATTTGGCTAGAATGAAGAGGAATGCAACTGTTTTGATACCTCATATGGTGCAAATTCTAGAAATGACCTAAAATTAAGTTCATTCATAACAATAGCCATGAATATTTTATCTTTTATTATCTACACACATTCACTAGTGAGTGTAAGCTATCTTCTTACTTCAAGTACTCTTGATATCACATCTCCCTATGTGGCTATGGTATAGGCTATTGCATCATTTTGAATTGCACTTTTGTTTCTTCTTAAGATTTTCCTTATACACAAGCTTGTTATGCTTATTCTCTATCATCTCTGCTTCCTCTTCCTCTATCATGCTCTCTTCTTTGTCTTTTCTTATGTGGTTATGAGGGTCTTCTAACTTCAAGAACTCACTTGGGTACCATCTATAATCACCAAAGATCAATTATTAGTCTTCCAAAGATTTTTCATCATGAATTTCTCTAATCCTTTAGATTTTAATCAAAACTAGGAAAATATGGTATTCAAGATATAAGGAAATTATGAAATATTGTTCCCTACACTTTAGGGTAACTAGTTCATCCATTTGGTTCATTAAATTTTACTATTTTATGTAATGAAGGATAAGGAGAAGCACTATCAATGTAGATCACAATGTAATGAAATGAAGTCAAAAGGGATTGTAGAAATGAGACATGACATGCCTTACCACAGTTGGAATAGATACTTAGTGTGTATCATGATTAATAATGATCACCATACCCATCTATTAAGATTGCAAACCAAGTCCATATCTCTTGTAGTGATAGTGAATTGCATTATCTTGGGCCCACCACTACGAGACCAACTCATCAACCATGTTGAAATATAATCACATAATTAAGAAAAAATTGGAAAATGTGCATTAGAATCATTATAAATAATTAATTAGTCATTATTTTTAATGCATTGACATTGGCCATTGGTTAAGGAAGCACATTTAGGAATGGATCACTTGCCTTTCCAATCTCACAATCATTGCTAATCTTATCAAAGAAGTACCTTTAGGCATGTGTCACATCCTTTTTCAATCACATAATAAGATTAGTTAAAGAGACCATAAGATTCTTAGAAGTAGCCTACCTTTAGGCATGGATCACGTCTTTCCAAATTAACCCTAATAATGGTTTCTTTAGATATTAATTAATTCTTTAAGTTATTACTCTTACCATAGAAAGACATTTGAACATGGATCTCATGCCTTTCTAGTGATATAATAAGAAAAAAATTGTATTCAAATAATATTTCCTAATAGAAATGAAAAATATAAGTGATAATGTACCATGTGAATAGTGGGGGCTATAGTTGAAGTCCAAGAAATCAACAAATTCCTTTAAACTTACACCCTTATCAAACCTCTCAGTCTTTTCTCCTTTCTTCAACATATATGCTCACAAGTTATTTTTAGTCTCACATGTGATAAGGGTGACATCTCTCCCATGATAAGAATCTCTTATTAATGGAGATAAAGAGATGAATGATATAATCTCATTACTTTTCATGCTTGGAAATGAACATCCAAAACTCATAAAAACTTTCAACCAAGCATAAATGATATCATTTTTGGTGATCAACCTACTTTATCTACTCTCTTTTCTTGCATTTGAAAGTGTCTTCGGCTACTTTTCTTCTACTTTGTTTAGAAGGTTCGTTGTGTAATTTTTTTTCAACAACAAGAGCATCACTATGATCTTTCTTTAGGAGTATGTCACTTTTTAGTTGTAGCTTCAAGACAAAAAGCTTTCAATGAAAGTTGAACAATTAATGCAAGCTAAATACTTGGAGTGACTCCTATTTCAGATATGTTACAAGAATGGTGACTTAGATGATTTGAACATGTGCAAAGAGGATTAGACAATGAGCTTATAAATAAAGGTTCCTACATCACTATTCTAGGAAAGCCATCGGAAGGAAGACCAAAGAAGACATGGGAAAAAATGATCAAAGATGATTTAAAGAAACTACAAATAAATAAGGATTTAGCTCTTCATAGAGGCAAATAATGAAAAATAACTCATGTAACCAAATCCATCTTGGTGGAACAAAGCTAGAATGATGATGATGAGTATTAATTAATTTATTTTTTGAAGGCTTAACGATTATAAGCTTTTAGGTTTTGTTCTTATTTATTCATTTTTTTAATTAATCTATTCTTTTTCCTTTAAAGATAATTTTTTACTTTTCTTTATAAGCAACCTTATAGTAAGAATTGAAAACTTGTCAGGGGTGCTTACAATGAGAGGAAGGCATAATCCTTTTCCTACCCTAGAGAAAAGGTTTTTCAAGATTGGTTGTAAGAAAAATAAAATAAAATGTTATTCCCACAACCATTAAACATTTCCTACAGGTTCACTCTTTGTTGATATGTTGTCATTTGAATTTTTTTAACATTATTATTCTTTCTTTTTTGGTCCAACACCCCACCTACCCCCTTTTTATGATTATTCCTTCAATAATTTGATAGAATAGAATATAATTCCAATAATGAAACTGATTCCTACAAACAATTGGAAGCTTTTTCAAAGAATATCTACAAGATGATTCAAAGAAATTGTAAAATTATAAAACAAAGTATAAAATAGTAAGAAATGAAAACAACCATATGAAGAAATAGAAGATGAAAATGAACTTGAAACTATTCCAAAAATTAAAAAAGTTTAAGAAATTATGAAATAATAAAGTGTAAAATAAAAAGGTAAAAATGCACTCAACTTAGAACAAGGGATCTCCTTTGAAACCTTCTTGCCTCCCTCCCTAAGTGCCCCCAAAATGACTGAGTTTTGAGTAGGAGAGGCAAAATATGGATTTTACAAGATTAGTTTCACAAGATTCTCAAAATCGCTTAATTTATTATATGTTCACTAGGATAAGTTTATGTGCATTTAATAAGTGGTAAATTTGTAAGGTCTTAGACCTGTAAATCATATGAAGTATGGTCCTTTCCAAAGCATTTGATATTTAGTACATTGGAGTATATGATGTGGGTTATAATAGAGAACCTTGTTACCTAGTTGGGCATTAAGATATCTAATCCTAAAGTCATACCTATGATTATTATAGACATTATGCACTTCATTATGCATGAGGACAATAATTCTATTTTTTCTTAGCATATTTAAATTCATTATTTATACACATTATGATAATGTAAGGTCTAAGTTTAATTAATACCCAATATTAGGTTTATAAAGCTCTATTTGAATTAGCAATTTGAGTAGTTTTCGATATAGTAGCTTGTAAGAAGCTTAACCAATAGGAACTTTCCAAGTTAACCTATAGTGCATCATTGAGTTTTGTGCTATAGTCTTTCATATATTTACAAACAATGCATGTTAATATTTCGGTTATCTCATAGTTTGTGACTTAATATTGACCATTAGCTTAGGTATGATAAGGTGTTGTTAGTTTATGATTTGCTCCTAAGTGTTGCATCAACTTCTTAAATGTTACCATTTTAAAAGGTGTACCATTGTCTAATATTAGTGCACATAACACATCAAACCTATTTAGTACATAATGCTCAAAGATATTAGTGATAGCTATTGTAGTGCAATTAGTAACTATAAGTGCTTTTTTCCACTTTGTAAAATAATCTACAGTAAAATAATGTAGTATTTGTCATTCAATGATGGGGTGATGGAATCCATGAAGTTAATTCCCCATAAATCCAAAGGCTATCCATTATTGTGGTCTCTCAAAATGTATTTCTACCTTACCATTTCATTTATAGCACTCACAAGACTTAGCATAATGGTGCAAATCATGGAAAATTATTGGTTAGAAATAACCATATGATGAGCAGAAAGTGTTTTCTATGTCCAACCATATAAATCACAAGTATTCACATGCAATCCAATCAAATTCCATGGATGGGACTAGTTTGGTATCAATATTTTTAAGCATTAATCATAGGTCTTTATCTTCTCACTTGGACTAGTGACAACTCTATCACGTATGGTTTAGTTCAAGTGAGGCATATGATATGATGTTGGGGCATTGAACTAAACTAATCAATAACATAGAAATTAATTGTTTCATCTAATTAATAATGAAATTAAATCCTAAACTAGCCTAATTGTGATGCATGTCAACTCCTATCTTTTTGTAGACATCATGAACTCACATACCTACTACTAGGATAACCAAGCATTATGCTATGAGGCAAACTAAACAATAATGCTACTAGGATTACTAACTGAATATGTGTTTATATTCAAAATTGGTCGTACTCATTCCACCAATTGACTCCTATAAATTTAAAATGAAATGGCAACATCGTTTAGTATTTTCATATTAGCATAAGTCACATCGATCATCATCTATTAAATCTAAGTTAGCAACCTCATCTACATTAGCAATTTTTCCTTTATGCATATACATGTCCTTTCCTATTTCTTTCTTCTTCTTCTTATCCTTGTCTTGTACATGAATTTTCTATATTTTACATAGCTATGAATTTTTTATTAACAAAATCTCATATCTTTTCACCATTACTACAATATTTCAAATAGATTTTTGTATTGATAAAGTCTTTTGTTGAATCACCTCCTTCATTGGATTCTATTTTTCACTTCTCTTGTAAGAATGAACATCCTTGATATAAAGGAATGGATGTTTGTTACACTTCTTAATAATATCTCTCTCTCTTTAAGTCCATCCTCTTCTTTGGTCACTTGATCTATTAGTCTTTGAATCAAATGGACCCTCATTTTTTATAGTATTCATTGAATGTAGATATGAAAAGTTTCTCTTATTTTGCTCTTTGTCTATCTATGATGTGTTTCAATTTCTTCCTTTGAGAAAAGTCATGGCTTGAGCACCTATGTAACAATGAATAGTATCTACCTTAGGCTACATCAAGGAATTCATGACTATGCTATTTTCACCATTTAATCTACTTTCTCATGTTAGACACCCAAGAGTACATTTGGTATTTGTAATTGAATCTAGTTTCTTAAGTTAGAAACCTAAGAGTACTTTCTCTATCATATTCATGGTACCTTCTATGTTTTTTTTTTCTTTTTTGAAAAAAATCAAGCAAATTGTATTCCCAAAAAGAAGGCTATACATTAGTACAATGTAGGCCAGAGCTACTAGCCCCACACCGACCACGGACCCCAACCCCGGGTCCCCTACAAACCGTAACCACCGCAGGCATCATTTCAGGTGCACAGTATGCCCTATTCCCAAACCCTTACCCAAAGCTTCAGATTGATCTAGCAGTCCCAGGCCCCTCTCTTCCCACCCCCATGCTAGAGGCTTTTAGGGGAGTTTTGGTTGGAGCCCTGACTCTCTTTGGAGGTTTGGAGTCTTGGAACCAACTCCCCTAGGCCTTCTACAAAGAAACATCTATTTTCTTCAATTATCTAGGCAATGTCTATCATGTGATGTCTGATAACATTTTCGATCCAAAGAAGTGTCTAGTTGTATGATTGTGGGGGGAGTGGTGGATTGTTAGGAAGCTGTCCCTTAGTGTTGTCTGTGGGTCCATCAATGGTAGTCAATGCATCACTCCACGAGACCTATCCTAGCCTGTCCTACCCACCTTCATTATCTTGAGGGTCCTTGGGGGGTGTAACCGAGGTCCCGTTCGAGACCATTGTACTCCCCACTTGGGAACCAAGCCACCTCTGCCTCCGTTGATATAGCTACACCGATTGAGGTTGCGGTTGAAGCAGTGGGATTGGGGTACTAGCCTGCCAGAGGACACAGATTACTCCAGGGTATCTGCCATGGTGCCACCATTGCAAAGATGCCCAAAGGAAGTGTGGGAGGTTGATGAGAGTCTCGACGTGCATGCTCTGGAGGAACATAAAGTGTACCCATTGAGTTTGTGATGTGAGCTCGACTGAATGAAGCAACTCTCCACCAATGCCATCATGGTGTGCCAAGTAGGTGGAAGGGCCATCCCCCTAATGTGTTCACTAGTCGTCCAAGGAATGGGACCATAGAAGAAATTAGCTACTGTGGCCTAGGACCTCCCAACTGGGGGAATCCGATTCCCCATTGCAGGTGCACCAATCATCGTAGCTAAAGCCTCGACAGTCACCAAAATCTGGCACCCTTGGAACATAGTGACCTCCCCACTCTAGTTTGTGTAAAATGGCTAGAAATCTAGCTTCGAGTCGGCCACGATGCATTGCAGCACTGTAGTCCACCCCATCTACGTAACTTAGTGTTAGAGCTTCAGTTGATGCTGGATTTCGATAGCGGGTGGCTTAAAGAAAGCATGCGTACCCATGACCACAGTAATTTCACCCTAGAGTCTGTGAAATTGGTAAGCCAGTGTGGCAGGTGGGGGAAGATCTATTCCTTTAAATACCCACTTGTTTCTAGTGCACCAGATGGTCCACAATATCGCCAAGGTCTATGAATTTCCAGAGTAGTCAAGCAGGGGGAGGACAACCATACGTCATAAGTGTCTAGACATGTGGCATTCATGCGTGAAGTGGTGGAGCATCTCTATGCACTGATTACACATTGGGTAGGTGTTATTGATGAGCATGCCATGTGCCCTTAGCCACGTGCAAACAGGGAGCACTTGGTGAAGGATTAGCCACCTGAAGGTCTTGATTTTTTCTGGTAAGAGGCCTTTCCATAGGCGCATCCATCAGGGGTCTACTGAGAATTAACACTGGAGTAATAGCCAGGGGTGTAGAGTGACCTCGTTTTCATTTGTGAGCGTGCTTATGTGTGTGCAAAGTTGGTGCCACACCAAGGAATCTGACCCGGTTTCCACCTAGGGACAATATTTTCATAGCAGGATCTGCACCCATTGGGGGCAGGGGGGTCATCTGACGTCAAGGAGAATCAACGAAGAAGCCACTACCTACCCATTGCAGCTTCCACTGCAAACAGCAGAATGCCAACACCCCCCACTAGACGAGGGCACGTGGTCTTGTCCCAGGACACCAAATGCATTTTTTGCCCACCCTTGCCCCCCGACCATACAAAATCTTAAATTATCACGTCGATTTTCTGCATAACTCTCGATGGCGGGGTGGACATGGATGCCATGAATCTCACCATGGTGACCAAAATCGTTGATGCCAGCATGATTTTCCCTTTTTGGGATAGGAACCTATTTGCCCAGTGTGTCGTGTACTTTTGGAGGTTCATTACGAGCGTTTGCCAAGTTTGTTGTCAATGCTAGTTGTGCATGGGGATGCCCAGGTACGTGTCCTCTGCTCCCCCTAGTAGAATCCCCAAAATTTGGATGACCTTGTTGTAGATAGTGGGGTGGGTATGGGTGACATACAGCGTGGATTTACCAGGGTTGGGGGTCAACCCCACTTCTCTTTTCATCCTTTTAAGCATCCTCATAAGTGCTTGGGCCTATAGAATGGTGGCACGGGTAAAGATCATCGTGTCATCCGCGTAGTGGGAGGTTAAGCATCAGATACCATGGATGTCTAGCCCTTGGACACCTTCCTCTATGCAATAGGTTTGCATGAGGTCCATCATCAGGAGGAAGAGGAGCAGGGAGAGGGGATCCCCTTGTCTAAGTTGACAGCCCATCCCATGGAACCCCCAAAGGTGGCTGTCAATGTCCAGCGAGTACCATCCTCCCTTCTGAACCTGAAGGCACAAATCCACAAATGAATTAGTAAACCCTTTTTCCTGTAGCAAAGTTGTAAGGGTAGCCTAGCTTATTGATTCATAAGCTTTAGTGATGTCTAATTTGATGTAAATCCTAGGGAATCTGGTTATTTTGAGGGAGTGCTAGACTTCCTATAGGAGCAGGACCTAATCCTATATATGATGGCCTTTGACGAATGTAGCTTGATTTTGTCTAACCAAGCATGGCATGAGGGGCCTCATCCTGACAACAACCATCTGTCAGAAGAGCCATAGGAATGAGTTATAGATGCCAATGGGATAGATTTACCCAAGGGATGTGGGGTTAACCATCTTCAGAAGCAGGACTACTCAAGAGCAGTTGATTTCCTTTCATACTTGTTTCCATGCAAGAATACGGTTGAAGGCGTCTAGCAGATTAGATCTAAGTAAGTCCTCAAACTCATGAAAAATTTTGATGGACCACCAATCTGGCCCTGGGGCTTTATTTGTAGGCATGGCCTACAATGCAATATGGAGTTTAGCACATGAGAAGGGTTGCATGAGGTGCTGGTTATCGATTGCGGTGAGGATCTATGGGATAGTGACTGATATGGNAAGAATTTCGTATGACAATCGCTAGCCTAGAGCCACTGTATACGAGCCCGTTGATGCCAGTATTCCTCCTCTCCATGCTTTAGGGTCTACAGCTTTGCTAAGAGGGTGAGTTCCTCTTGGGCGAGATTGGCACCATGCTCCTGTTGGGCCTAGATGTTCTGTAGTTAGGATTGCAGTTAACACTGATAGCCTTTGAAGCTGTACTTGTCCGTTGTGGTGAGGGCCTTAATTTGGCGTTTGAGGACCTTGAGTCTGTGCTTGAGGAAGTCACATGGCTCTTTTGTGTTGTTGTACCCTTGCGAGATGAACTAGACCAGTTCTCCCAACTAGGGTTTGGTCAGCCAGGTGCATTCGAATCTAAACGGGTGTGGGGCCCTAGACACTTCTATCTCCAAGTGACAAATGATCAACCGATGATTTGAGGCCATCGGCTCCTGCTCGTAAGCATGGACTTCCCAATTTAACAGGAGCGCATCGCTAACCTACACCCAGTCAATGTACGATTGCACCTTGGCCACGCCCTTCCTTCTATTGCTCTAGGTGTACCTACAGCCTACAATCTCTAGGTCAGTGAGGCCAGTGCATTACAGCAGCGCTAGGCAATCGGTAGCCCCATGAGGCTCCAAAGTAGAACCCTCGATCTTCTCCCAGCTGTAGAGCCATTGATTAAAGTTCCTGATGAGGAGCCAGCGAGACCCACGGGGGACCAGCTCCACAACCCAGGATAATTCCCTGATGTGGTCCTGTCACATTTGAGCCCTGTAGACATTGGTGATCTAGATGTCTAGTCCCAGTAGGTGCACCATGACGCATCAATCAGACGTATCAAGCAAATACGAGTCCACCTTGATGAGGAAAGCGAGGCCTCCCACCATTCCTTGACTAGGCATGAGGTGCCTAGACCATCCAGCCCACTGCAACGCCTGAGCTTCCATCTATCATAATTTTGTCTTTTGCAGACACACTACATCACACCCCTCAGTGCTCACCATTCTCTTCAGGGTATGTCATTTATATGGGGTACCCTATCCCTGGTAGTTCCAAGAAATTACCTTCATGGTTACATAGACGAATGTTTGTTGTAAACCTCTTGGAGTGTAGGTTGCACTTCCAAATCAATGTAAAGTTATGTGGCCTTCTGCTGTTAGGGCATCCAACCTTGGATGCTGAAAGAATGACCTTCATCCCCTTCTCACGTGGCACCCCCCAGCAACCTACCTAGATTTTGGGCTACTTTGAACCCCTGCTAGTGGTGATCTAGTTGGTTAGGGATAGTGGTGTCTGTCCCCCCCCCCCCCCCCCCACAACTATCCTCCCCTCCCCCGTATTGGGGGTTTGGTGCAAGCCATTGTAGCTTGGCTTCACCCCCACATCAATCAGGGTGTTTGCCCCTAATATGACACTGTAAGGAGCCTTATCTGTTATGCCTAGCCTACCATCCTGGCCCCCAGCCATAGGTCCTCCACTGCGTGAGGTCCTAGATGGTCCCCCCCCCCCCCCACCCCACTATGGCCAATGATGGTCGTACCATGACCAAAGGTAGCCCCCACCTTACTCTGCGGAAGCCCCTACTTACAAGGTGGAACCCCCAACTTACTCTTTGCAATACCTATGGGTGCCATCGAGCCCTTTTTGGCCACCTGGCCCTTTTTTTAACTAGCAACCAACCCCCGTCGTTAAGTTAGTGGGTGGTACAACCCTGTTTTATAGGGCCAGCCCCATTCACGATGTCCGCAGGTGAGGTCGGGACCTTCGTCAGAAGATTTTTGAACTGTACATGAAGCCGCTCTTCTGTGAGGTCAGTGTCCAACACCAGTTCATCCACATGGTCCACAAAGCATAGGGACCTCCACACACAGAACCGTGTAAAGCCTAAATGGTCCATTACCTCGGTGAACTAGTCAAATTTAATAAACTCACCAAATAACACAGCCATCGATTACAAGAAATCCACCAACCAATATTCCAGGGGGAGACTGTGTAATCGAACCTAAAACACTACAAAATTTTGGCCTAACACTTTTACACAAGACTCAAGCTAAGTCATGCCACTTCCCAATGTGAATACAGCATGGCCAAACTCGAGAGCCTCTGAAACAACATGAAATGACACACAATCGAATAGGCAAAGTCCCCTTGGGGCCCATAGGCAATTGCTCCAACTCCCTGCATCCGGAACCTAAGGTTTCAAGCTCAAAATGCATGGTTTTTGCTATATACACTTTGGTCATGCTATGGTCATGCTACCCAGAATAAGACCAGCATGGGTATAGCATGACCAACTTCTGGAGCCCCAAAATCAAGTCCAAATAGCCTAGATTCAAGCACATGGACCCTCCATGAATGCCCCCTATAGCTCCCAAACTTTGAAATCTCAAAATTTAAGCTCAAAATCACATGTTTTGAGCCACTTTCAGTAAGTCATGCTAAGGTCACGCTTCACAATGTGACCAAACAAGAACAACTTAATTCAGGCACCTCCAGGAAGAATTTTGAAATGAATTCAACTCTTGGGAGCTAGGCAAAAATTGTGCATGTTCACAGACTCTAGAAAATCAAACTTTGGGCCCTAAACGTGGCATTTTTAGTTGGTCATGCTGAGGTCACACTGGCCAACATGACCATAGCGTGACCAAACCAAACGGGCCCAAAACAGTAGCAAAATGGAGTCAAATCAGCATCCAAGCCACCCTGGAGAGTAGGCAGAAGTCGTGCATCAAGAAACAGGCATCAGCATCCAAAAATCAACTAAAAATAGGGCACAAACAGTTGGTCACATTGAGGTCATGCTAGGGTCATGCTGCCCAGCATGACCTCAGCATGACCAACCAAAACTATGTCAAAATAGCCTCCAAATCAACTCAAAATAGACATGCAGAACCCTCTTAACCACAGGCATGCAGATTTGCTCCAAAATTGGTTCTCACAAGTCAAAAATGAGCTTAAAATGCATCACAAACATTGGACACGCTGACGCCAACGTATGCACATTATAAACACTAGGACGTTAGGACACTGGACGCTAGACATTGATGCTAAGACATGCTATAGACATGCCAGAGCTAGATCCATGCATGCTCGAGGCCTTGGTAGAGCAAAAATAGCACAGATCTATAGATCTAGAGGCCAAACATCCAGATCCACTCTTGTACTTTAACATTCTCTATACATTTTTCATTTTTTAGCATATCAAAATCTTACGCTAAGGATTACACACCATCGTAAGAGATCTTGGTCATGCTGCACCTTTTGCATTGTAAAATTTTGTGCATCTAGTCAAAATGCAAATACCTGTAACCTGATCTACATTTCTCTCACCTTGTAGCCATAGATCTTCCTCCAGATCCAACTCCCACACCCGAAAACCCTATAAATACCTCGTTTTTCCACTTAACAAGGGTTGGAAGATTTTGGGGCATCAAGATCTAGAGAGTTGGTGAATCTCATCATCATTATCTCATATGATTGGGAATTACTCAAACTTAGTCACGCTGAGCACTTGGGGTAATTTTGGTCACGCTATACACCTGCAACCAGAAACCTACAATTTCCCAGCATCGGTACATCCTTCACATCAGGGCTAAACATCTACCCTGCAATCCATCCGCAACTGCATTCTGACCGGTGCACTTTTTTTTGTAATCGCCAATCAATACATATAGTTACAATCTTGTCATCCATTTTTTCTCTATTTACGCCATTTATGTTTTGTTACAATTCTTGTTACTTTCGTTTACACCTCGTTTTCATCCCCTACTTTGTACGTTTGTTTACATTTTGGTTTGCATCTGTTTACGTATAACCCAGTGCATCGCAATAGTGTACGCTAAGGGAAGTCCTTCTTTGATCTACACGTAGACCATTCAAGGCACTCTACCTTCATCCATTTCAAGTTTACCCTCACACAAAGGTGGGGTCTTACTGTATCTTCCGTAGATCTCTAGGCGTGCGTTTCATTCCAGCCTTGCGTCAATGATTTCAGACAGTACAGAACCCACATCAACACCCATTCAAATAGGTCTTTATCGCGATGTGCTCCCAGGCACCAGGGTGCCAGCACCAACCCCTGCACCCCATAAAACGAAGGACCCTCCACTAGGATGCGTTCCCTATTCGTTGCCGAGGTGAAACAAAATAGGAGACAGTCGTCAGCTAGGGATTTGACCATCACTGTATCCAGCCCCCAAACTAACTGGACCCATCTCCTAATAAAATCCATCCATGGCCTCACTCCCTCTGACATAAACTTGCCGATCAGGCTATGCTCAAACCATTCCAACGTGCTCGTGGCTAGTCAACTGACCTTTATCCGTAGCACCATCCCCTCCCACGAGTAGCCGGTGAACTCTCTGGATCCTTTGGGAGGGACATGCAGGTCCTCCAGCCCATCCTCCCTCATGTCACTTGTAGCATTCTTCTGGATCTCCTTGGTCGCCTGGGTCTCTGCGTCTACCTATGCTACCATGGTGACTGATGTCACCGTGTTCCCCTGTTGCGTCATGTGCACCTGGGTCATCGTGTCCAGCTGTGGCCCCCTGGTGTCCTTTGTCAATGGCTTCATTTTTAAATCTTCGATACCTTCTATGTTATCTACTACGCCTTCTTTCATATTTACATATGTGAATTCTATCACTATCTTTATAATGATCATCTTCTATATCTTTATTTCTATTTTGATCTCTTCCATTGTCTCCACTAGACCATATGTCTTTACATCTTCTTTCTTATCCATGCTCATCCTTATCAAAAGCTTGACGATGAGGATGATGAAGAGGATGAAGAACAAAGAAAGTTATGTTATCTTTTCTTCCTTCCATGACTCTTTTAATTCTCTCTTGATGGCCTATTGGATGATCTAAACTTGGAGGTCCTCCTTGTGTTGGATCTTGTTCTCCTCTTTTCTTGATTACTTACCAAGATTGTGTATAACCATAGGTTAGCTATATCATCTACATTGAAGAGGAAATGACTTTTACATTATGAACTTACTAAATGATAATTAGTATCCTCCATTTCAAACTATGAGATTAATGGAAAGATAACTCCTTTTCCTTTAGCTGCTTCATGATGTGCCTTAATGAAATGATCTTTATAAAGTTAGTTTTTGATTAGCTAATAAGGTATGGATATTTCATCAAATACTTTATAGTTGATAGTAGTAGCTTCCAATCCAACCCTCATCAATGCAACCATTAGCATTAATGAGACTACATGATTAGGTAATAATACAATATTTCCTTCTAGTTCTATTCATCTCATTTGCTCATCCAAATGAAGGATGAAGGTAAAATCCATATAATAACAATTTTGATGTCAGTAGATCACTTTAACTTGATAGGGCATTGTTGGCACATTTAGCCATTACATGGAACAGTTGGAATATTTTTTTTCAAAGATAGCACAATTCTTGGGCATAAAATTGAAGTTTAATATGGTGAATTGACAGGAAGCAAGCAAATATGTTGAAGTGTTTGGTTGTTAAGTTATATGGAATTAAAATAAAAAGACTAAGGATAGGATTCTTTGCTGTTAAAGGATATACTCCCTGTTAATGTTGAAAATGCATTATCGGATTATTCAAAATCGGATTAACAAAGGGTCAGGTTCAAAGAATTGGATTGGCTGTCGTAATAAAGGAAAAAAGCCCTGCACATGGAGGAGGCAAGAAAAACGCGATTAAGGAAAATAGGAAAAATAATAGCCACCACTGGAGAAGAAACGAACCAATCTTCAAACTTGAATAATGTGAAAAATTCGACACAAGCCCTATCCCTGCAGTATTGCCGATTGTCCAACAGTTTCATGGCTTCAACTGACGAAAATTTGAAACAGGCGTTGTGCAGAGACCCGAAACCCTTAACACCGAGAACCATTCAAGACCACCATTATTGCTGCTGATTTTTTTGCATCTGCTGTGGGCATCAAAACAATCTGGCCTTTGAAATCGTTGCCTTTTGCTCGTTGATTTGAGCGCAGGCCACCGCGACCGGAGGATAACCGAAAGTGCAGAACCAAAATCTTCGAACCTTGATATCAAAATTGTAGGCATTTTCTGGAGGTTATGACAGTTGCTGATCCAGACGGAACACACGGTGACGTTTCCTAATCCGGCGGTAGGGTATTCTCCCGTGGAGGTAGTTGCTGGAACGTCTTCAATCAAGAAATCGGTTGCAGGATCGATGGCTTCGCCTTCGGGCTCGTATTTCTGGTTTTCCGAATTTTGAAGTGTATAAAGTTAACCACCACTACTTCCAAAGGGGGGAAGATTAAATTAGATTTTTATAAAATCATTATAGCTTAGGGGCATTTATGAATTTAAATTAAATTACGCTAGCTTAAGTTCTAATCTATAACCAAATATTTAGATAAACAAGACTTACAAGTAATTTCCTGATAAAATTAAATTAGATCACATTAGGAATGCTACAAATTAACATATGAATTACATCTCCACTTATGCATTATACATATCAGCCCATATATCAAATTCATGGTTATTACCCCATCACTACATGAAATAAAATATTTTTTTTATGATTTAAAAAGAAAAAAAATAGAACAATTATGAGATATTCATGCAATATCTTATGAAAGGAACATTTGGCTATTATCCCTTTAATTTATAAATATAATATTTGTAACTAAATTTTAGCCTTTTTTATCTCTTTGGTGGTTGCAACCATCCAAAATTGTTGTAACTTACCTAACTTGTTGGATAAAAAATCTCCTAGCTTGTTGGGTAAGTAATTTTATAATTGGATAGCTCAATTACTTGGGAGTAAAGTTAGCTAGGATATTTAGTAAGTAATCTCCTATTGGTTGGCTAAGTTACTTGGGAGAGAAGATAGGTAAGATATTTTTAAATATGTAACTTCCCTACCTACCTTGGAACCCTATAAAAAGGCTTCAAGGGTCAAGGAGGAAAAAAAAGAAGAAGGGGGGGAGCATCATCATCACACTTGGAATATTTGTAAAGAAGATGGCTTGCAAGATGGCTTGCTAGAATAAAGATTTCAGCCTCTTTGTCATGGTCCTGTGAGTTATGCATTTCATTTTTTGTTTTGTTTAAATATCTTAGCTAGTGGTTTAGATAGTATCATCCTTGGCGAGTAATTTTGGGATTTTTAGATTGCTTTTATTGTTCTTGTTGCCCGATAGAAATTTCTGTTAAAATTTTGCCAAAGAAGCACTAGTGAATAAAAGTCTTAAGAGCATTTTAGTAGTAAATTTCATTATTGTGAAACGTTTGGGAACAGCTATTGGGTTGTTGGAAGAGAGCCTCTATTTATTGTCACACCGTGGAACAATTTAGTAGCCAAGAGGGTTCAGAAAATCTTTGGTATTTTGATGGGACCAGAATAGCTTCTTTATCTTTAAAGTGATTTTCCGTGTTATTTCAATTAGAAATTGTCAAGTCTTTTAAAGGTTCTTTTTGAATGCAATTATTGGCATCTATTGTCTAGTCAAAGTGGAGTCTCGTAC
>MNCI01016234.1:65816-79493 GCA_015680685.1 Gnetum montanum | reverse complement strand
TACCGTACACAACTTGGGTTCAGGTTACAAGTTGCTCGAATAAAGAGTCGTTCACTCTAGGACTCCTACTGCGGGCACATGGGGAAAAATTCTAACTCTGGAGTGATCAATCTGCCAGAGCTTCGCTACACTAGCCAGGATTGGGAAATGAAGGGAGTGCTGCCTCTTTTTTATAGATATCGCGGCGGGACGCGATATCACGTGGGCGATATCGCGGCCCAGTGCAAGTCGCGTCTCATCACCAATAAAACTAAAGGGAAAATTTAATAGTACAACAATCAAGCTTCTTATCTTATATGATTCTAAATGTTAGGCAATACAAAATAGAAATTAATAATTAATTAGTGTAGCTAAATATTACCAAAGAAGATAAATTTCATAATGCAAACATTAAATGAAGACTTGGAGTGGCTTTTATTTCAAATAAGATAATAGAATAATGGCTTAGATAGTTTGGGCATGTGCAAAGAAGATCAGATAATAAGCTTATAAGAAAAGGTTGCTACATCGTTATTTTAGGAAAGTTACTAAAAGAAACACCAAAAAGGACATGGAATAAAATAATAGAAGATGACTTTTGAAAATGAAAAATAAATAAAGATCTAACTCTTCATAAAGGTGAATTACAAAAAAGAACCCATGTAGCTAACTCCATTTTCATAGGATAAGGCTAGGATATTGTTGATGATGATGAGCTACTTAAGCTTATGAATCAAATCTTTTAACTCCCAAATAATGATAATATTATCAACATATGATACAATAATAACAATCCTCTATAAGTCTTTATTTAAGTGAATGTATAGACTAGCATCTACATCACCCCTTTGAATCCCTAATTTATGTAAATAATTATCAAAATTTATGTATCATTCTTGAGGAGCTTATTTCAAATCATACAAGGATTTCTTTAGTTTGTAGATATAATCCAAGTAAGAACTTTCCACAAAGACTTATGCTTGGTACATAAATATTTCATCTTAAAGATCTTCATTAAGAAATGTAAATTTGAGATCTAATGATATAACATCCAATCACAAGCACTTGCTAATGATAAAATAATCCTTATGATTCTTTGATATATGGTTAAGGCAAAATTCTCTTTATAATCAATATTCTTACGTTTAGCATAATTTTTCACCACTAATCATGCTTTATACTTGTCAATAGTATTTTTTTACTTCCTTTTAATTTCAAAAACTACCCTACACAGTAATACTTTAAAACATTTCACAAGTGTAACAAGTTTTTGTGTATGATTCTTTTTCAACATGTAAAATTATACTTTCATTACACTGATTCAATCTTTCTTCTTAAGTGCTTCTTGCACACTTATAGACTCATTGACTTCAAATATCTCCTTTATATCAATTAGTTCAAAGGGATTCTATGCAATAAAATCTTTTCTAGTCCTCAAATGTTTTAGTGGCAATTCATTCATGTGTTCTAACTCAAATAATTGTAAATCCCTAAACTAATTTTGAAACCACAATGGCTATCAATCCATGATTTCAGAATGTTGAATGCATTGAGCATCCTAAATTGTGTTGGCTTCTTTATCAACATCTTCTTGTAAGGGTAACTACGATTGCGATGTTCTAGGAGTCTCTTAAGAAGGAACTATCACCTTCTCTTCTATAATTGTTGTAGCCATAGGTGACTTTGAGAAAATATTTTCAAACATCACATCCCTTGAGACCAAATATTTTTATCCTTAATATCCCACACTCAATATGCATTGTGTCTTCTAGAAAAACTAAGCAACAAATTAACTTTGTCTTTGAAATCCAATTTTCCATAGTATTCTAAAGAAATATGTACATAAAAAATTTTATCAAATGATTGAAGATGTGATACTAACACATAATTATCATCAAATCAATTTATAATAGGTGATGTGTCTTTCAAAGTTGTGGTTGAAATACACTTGATGATATGAATCACATAATAGGCTACTTCTATCCATAAATACTTTAGTACTTGGGTATTATGTGCTATGCACTTCATCATTTCTATAACTATGTTATTCTTCCTTTTTGCATCACCATTATGTTGTGGAGGATATAGGGTTGTAAACTACTATTGTATCCCAAAATCAGGACAAAACTACTAAAACTTACATCATGTATATTCACCATCATTGTTAGATCTAATTATTTTAATCTTGTGGTTCTTTTTGTTTTAAGCCAAATTTTTAAAAGGTTGAAACTTTTCAAGCACCTAGAACTTGGTGATCAAAACGTAGATCTAAGTCATACGAGTATAGTCATTAATAAAGAGCATAAAATACAACTCATTGCCCCTTTCTTGAGGAGTAAAGGAACCACAAACATCTAAGGGAATTAGTTCCCATAGTTTAAAAATCTTTTAGAACCTTTATTTGGAATAATGAAGATAGTGCATTTTTCCCATCTAAGAACCTTCAAAAAATTATCAATCTTGGGTATCATAGGATAGAATTGAGGCATCTTCTTTAATTACCTTATATTAATATGACCAAGCCTTAAATGCCACTACATCAACTCATCTTGGCTTGTAGTGAAAAGTACCTTCTTAATGGAGTTATCCACCAACTTAAAATTCTCCCACTTGGTACGTAGAATGCAAGAGTTTGGTTACTAAGGTTTATGAAAAAATGATTACTATGATAGCTTTTAGAAAAGTCAATAGATAATCCATCTTGCATCAACTTAAGTACTAGTATCAAGGTCATGGTAAACTCAAGGGAATAGCAAATGTATTTTAATAAAATGTTATTAATTTTGAAATCTCTAATGCTAACAAAATGTATTAACCATCAATTATTGATTTTAACAAAAGTATGATATCATTACTTTTCTTGGATTAAATAATCATGATTTATTACGAGGAAAATGAAAAGAGGCATTAGAATCAATGTAGATTAAGCTTTCTTTAATATTATTATGTCACAGTTGCATTAAAATCAGTTATAAAGTGTTGATTTAGACTCCTCATCCTTATTCAAACCCATCATCCTTAACAATATTGGCAACACTAAACTTTTGACTTTGAGAAGATTTGTTTCTTTTATTTGAGAGTCCACCTGCTCCTTTTCTTTCGACATTCTTTTAGCATGAGTCTTAGCAAACTTCTTTGTCTATTACTTGGTCACGATCTTTTCCTTAGGATTCTTTACATTATCAAAATAATGGTTTGTACAATGATTCTCTTCTTTCTTGCATATGTGATAATACTGTGACAACTGCTTCTTTCTACAATCAACAACTTTCTTACAAACAAGATCTTGGGATGAGAAATCAGTCACATCTTTAGCATATACTTTCATTTTAGCCTCCTCCTAAAGTACCTTCACATAAATTTCTCTAATGTCTTGCATTATTTTCTGGATTTTTCTAGTTTTGAAGTTGCTTTTGACATTTGGTGTCACTCTTTTAAATCCATTAACATAGCTTTAGCTTTTAATGTTCTACATTATTTCTCATGTCAATGCTCCACTAATAAGGTTTTGATGTCAATTTTGCTATTATATGTTAATTCATCCACATCACTTATTCAAAACTCTCTAGAGACTTCTAAAAGGAACCGGATGCATTGTTTACATTATCTACGAGGCATCTTCAACCTATAAATAGATGCTTTTGCACATCAAAGAAAAGGAAGGAAACCTCTACAAGCATTAGATCTATTACAGCTATCACAATCTCTCGAAGCATCTTAGCCATATCAAAGTTCTAATCCCCTTTGCCTTCATCTACTAAGCTTTGTATCCACATGGTGTTATCTTTTTGATAAATGGTGATCCTATTGAATCTAGATTCATGTTTTGTTCCAATTCATCCCTTCCCCATCTTGTCAAATCTAAATCTAGAGTAGCTATTGTGAAATATGTATTATTTCATTATATTTTATTTTTCTTATTATATATACACATTTGAGGAAAAATAATATTAGTTCATTATACATTATTATGTTAATATCAAATATATTATTTTATTAATAAATTTTAAAAATTAAAATCTTTATTTTTAGAAGTTCATTTGAGGGATATTGGAATCGTAAAATAATTTTAATATAGGTACACCCCAATATATATAGGCCAATTAGAACTTTATAACTCAACATTACCCACCAAAATCAAACTCATGACTTTTTTTTTTTTGAAAAAGGTTGAGTGAATTATATTTCAAAAAAAGAAGCTATACACAGTACAGCGAGGGCTAGGGCCGCTGGCCCCACTCCCGCCAAGGAATTTCCCAGGGGCTGCCCATAGCACCCCCGTCATTGCCACCCCGCCGGCGAAGGACTACCCATCCCACAAGGATTAGACTGAAAACCCCTCCCCTGACACCCCGTCCACCGGCGGCGGCAACCCACCGTGAGACAGGGGTGTGGACCTAATTTTTGCTGGGCTGTCCCGGCCCGTCCTCCCTGTGGCGTCTGAATTCCTCGATGATTTGGGCGATGCCGGTCCTGCGGTTGGGGGTGCTCACCTTCAAGGCCTGCAGTGCTGGATTCAGGGTTCGTTCCCCCAGTATGTCATTGGTTCCAGCCGTAAGCTCATGCCTCTCCTCCGCCGGGATCTGGATTCGTCTCTCGATCCGCCCCTGGGTAACATCGTGGGGGGTGGTCTGGCCATGCGAAGCGACCCCCCTAAAGCCCCGCCACGTTCTTGCCTACTTCTTGGAAGGTTCTAATGTTGTGTGGGGAGCCATGGCGGAGGCAATCTCATCCCAAAGCTTAGTGATCTTCGTGCAAAGGATGTTCACGGGGGGAGTGCTACACCATTGAAAATGCAATCATTCCTGGCCCGCCACAGGACCCAGAGCGCGGCAAGCGTTGCTGAGTTGCCCGAGAACTCTGGGGTGTGGAGCCCGGCCATTTTCCAGAGCTGCACAGTCACCTGACAACCAAGGAAGAAGTGTTGCAGCGTTTCATCATGCTGATTGCACATAGGGCACTGAGTGTTGATGTCCATGCCCCTGGACTTCAGAACAGTTGCGAACCGGGAGGGCCTGGTGGAGGATTAGCCACCCGAAGATTTTGATCTTCTCTGGGAGGGTACCCTTCCACAGTTGCATCCATCGTGGATTAGCTGGGAACAGTTTATGCAGGAGCTAACGTGGGTGTAGGTGGATGCCTTCCGCACTATCCATCGACCCCACCTGCGCGCAGAGTTGCCTCCAAATGTGGGAGTCAGATTTGGTCGTCGTCCAGGGGTTGTACTTATTCCTCATGATTTGAACCCAGAGGGAGGGGTCTTCGTTGTCTGTGGCTAGGCATTGCAGGAGTTTATGACGCCCCACGACAGCCTCCAGCGTGAAGGGGGGGAGGCCAACGCCGTCGGCATACCAGGGCCGTGTGATTTTGGACCAAGCCAGGAGGTGCAACTTTTTACCCCCCTTACCGCCAGACCAAACAAAATCACGGATAATCTGGTCGATCTTGGTGATGGCTCCAAGGGGTGGGTAGGCCATCGAGGCAGCAAACCTCACCATGGCCCCCAAAACTGCAGATGCCAACACCATCTTCCCCTTGCGGGACAGGAATTTATTTCTCCAGTGGGCTGCGCGTTTCTGAATTTTCGCAATGAGCACCTGCCAGGTCCGTTGCCTATGCTAGTTATGCATTGGGATGCCCAGATACTTGTCATCCGCCTCCCCGGGGAGAATCTCTAGGTTTTGGATAATTTTGTTGCGCACCAAGGGGTGAGCGTGGGTGAAGAATAAGGCCGATTTCCCAGGATTGAGTACTAGGCCCACTTCCTTGTGCAGCCGATCCAGGGCCCTCAGAATCGCCCTGGCCTGCAGGACCATGGCCCTGGTGTATATCATGGTGTCATCTGCGAAATGTGTAGTGAGACAATGAATGTCGTGCACATTTAACCCCTGGACCCCTTCTTCGATGTAGTAGGTGTGCAGGAGGTCCATCATCATCAGGAAAAGAAGCGGGGATAACGGGTCTCCTTGGAAAAGCCTGTTTCCTGTTCCCTGAAAGCCCCACAATTGCCTGTCAATATCTAACGAGTACCTTCCTCCCTGCTGGATCTGTAGGTAGAGTTCAACAAAGGCGAGGTCAAATCCTTTAGCAAGTAATACTGATCTCAAGGTGGCCCAACTGACGGAATCGTAGGCCTTGGTAATGTCTAACTTGATATAGAGGCCTAGAAGTTTGGCCTTCCTAAGGGAGTGCTGGATCTCCTGAAGCAGTAGGACCTAGTCCTGAAGGTAACGGCCCTTCAGAAAAGCAGCTTGGTGCTTACCTACGAGATGCGTCATGAGCAGTCGCAGCCTGTCCACGAGCAGGTGAGAAAAAAGGCACAGCAGAGAGTTGCAGACCCTGATGGGACAGAAATGACCGGGGGAAGTGGGATTCTCCGTCTTCGAGATTAAAACCACGCACAAGCAGTTAATTTCTTTCCTGACCTGCCGCCAGGCCAACATGTGGTTAAACGCGTCCAGTAGGTTCTTCCCGAGAACAGCTTCGAAATTCATAAAGAATTCAATGGGCCAGCCATTTGGCCCTGGTGCCTTGTTCGCTGGAATTTTCTGCAGCACCGCGTGCAGCTCCTAATGCGTGAATGGCTGCAGGAGCCGGAAATTATCGGCCAGATTTAAAAAAATTTTCATGGGCACCGAAATGGGGACCATTGGCTGCCAGTCCTAGACCTACTGCCAGTAACGCAGGAGGCTGTCGGGGTGTGGAGGAGCCTCGTCCTGCAGGAGGTGTTGCATCGGCCCATTCTAGGCACCGTGGAGGGCCTTCGCAGCCAAGAAAAAAAATTTGGTGTGTCGATCCCCCTCCCGCAACCACTGCACACGGCCCTGTTGGCGCCAGTACTCCTCCTCCTCATGGTGAAGGAGTTAAATCTCAGCCTGGAGGGCGAGCTCCTCCCCGGTGTGGTCGGCTGCGCTCACGTGTTGTTCTTGCTGTGATTGGATCGCCTGCAATTGGGCCTGCAACTGACTTCTGCAGGATTTGAACTGATATTTCTCGGTTGGGCTGATATTTTTAATTTGTTGTTTCAGCGTTATCAACCCGTTCTTGAGAAATTCGCGTGGGTCCCCCGAGGCGTTGTAGGTATGCCAGATGTCCTGCACCATTTTTCAAAGCCATGGTCTGCGGATCCAGGTGCGCTCGAAATGGAAGGTGCGCGGACGTTGGAACTCCCCATGCTCCAGATTGCAGAAAATGGGCCTGTGATCAGAGGCCATGCGTGCACCTCCGTAAGCCTGGAGGTCCCAATCAGTCAATAGCTTCTCACTGGCCCACACATGGTCAATCCGGGATAGGACCCTCAAGGTTCCCTGTCTACAGTTGCTCCAGGTGAAATTGCAGCCAGTGATTTCCAAGTCCGTCAGATCAAACTGTTGTAACAGGGCAAGCATTTCCGTTGCCCCAGGGGGCTCAGCCCACGAGTCGCCGGTCTTTTCCCAGGAGAAGAGCCGTTGGTTAAAATCGCCAATTAATAACCAACTGGCCTTCTTGGGAACCCGTGCCGCGACCCAGTAGAGCTCCTGAACCCACGCCTGCCAACCTTGGGCGCCGTACACATTTGTAACCCACACGTCTGGCCCAGGCAGGTGCACCGTAATGCACCAGTCAGACGTATCCAGGACATACGAGTCCTCCTTGGTGAGGATCGCGAGGCCACCCACACGCCCCCTGCTGGCCGCCTGGTGGCTGTGCCACCCCGACCACTAGAGAGTCTGAGTCTCCATCTGTTGTAATTTTGTTTCTTGCAGGCATACAATGTCACACTTTTGGTCGCGCACTAAACAATGCAGGGTATGTCGCTTGTAAGGGGTACCCTGGCCCCTACAGTTCCAGGAAAGGACCTTCATGGAGACAGGGAACGGTGGTAAACCTCCTGGAGCGTGGGCTGCACTCCCAAATCCACGAAGAGCTGTGTGGCCTTCTGCCGGCGAGAGTGGCTGTCAGGGCGTCCAACCTTCGCCGCGTGAAGAGATACCGTCATTCCTTTTTTATGCAGGCTCCGTTTCTAACTTATTTTTAAAAGTTCATTTAAGACCAAATTAATGTTATTGGGATAGTTTTTTCACATATTTTCCAATTATGCAATTTATTTTCTTTTCAAACATTTATTTTTTATTAGTTATATTGGTTTCTTAGTACTTAGCTATATTTTTATTTAATTACAAATATACATTTTAAGGAATTTTGTTTAAATTCATATCATTGGGTTTATAGCATTCCTATTAGTTATTTGTAAATTATTTTTATGGTATTATTTGTAAGTTATTTATATGGTATTATTATAGATAACTAATAGGGGTGTTACGTATTCCAACAAAAAGTTTAACAAAAAAGAAAGTTTGCAAAAGTTTAAAGAACTAGCCTTAAAAGGATATTACAAGGCCTAACAAAATAAACAAAGTCGTTTTAGCTTAAACAATCAAAGAAATGCTCAAACAGAAGAATAGGATGTTTAATGCTCATGGATAAACAAAAGAGATTATATTCAAGCTAAATGAAGATACTATAAGATACATATTCAATGATCACCATACCAAAATGCCATCATATAGAATGGTTGGGGTCAATATATTAGTAATATGGTTACAAATCCTAATATTGTTCAAAGGTGTAAGGATAAGAAATGAATAATACTAAAGAACTTGCCATACAGCCAACAAAAGCAATAAAATCATTCGGAATCTGGTAAAGAAGATTTTTATCGTATGGTATTGTGGGCATCAAAAATCTTTGAGAGATATGAAGAATAGTAGGATAAATGTTTAAATCAAAAGGTCGAAAAACCATTCTTTCCCTATAATGGATTGAGGTCTTATATTATTAATATATATCTAAAAACAGGTATCCAATGAATAAAACAGGAACAACCTTAAACAAAAATTCAGTCCAATAGGAAGAAAACTTCTTAAAACCTTAATGCAAAAGGTTGTACTACCCATTTCCAGGGAGCAAGAAGTAACATATGAAGCCCCCAAAATGTTGGCTGAAAAATACAAGGGCGAATGTTTTTTGGCACAGCAATTAGCCGAACATTGATAGCAAGTAATTCAAAAAAAAAAAAAACTATAAACACAGCAAATTATACAATGCAAACAACATCCTGAGTATTTAGCAACGAATCTCTTGATATGAAATGTCAAAACAGTTAAGCTTCAAATCATTTCCATAACCTTATAGTACCTGAAGTTAGTTGAGTAATAAGTTTGTAGTCAAGAATGTTGGAAAGCAGAAAATGTGAACATGTAAAATATGATGTAATTCAATTGCGCACGAGGTGTGACTCATGCAATGGCAAGGTTGACATTACAGTTAATGACAAAGGAGAGAGAGAACCCTAATCGATTTATGATAACATTGAAGCAATACAGACCTTGTAATCCACACAATAGAATCGAATTCGACAACCAACATCAGAAATTACTTCATTACAGACTGCGATATTGGTAGAGGTGCACGGCGAATTTCAGCAAAAAGGCAAAAGAAAAGTAGCTTAAATCTGCAGAGAACACAAAAAATGAAGATTTCTCAAAGAAAATGAAGGAAACAAAGCAAGAACAGTGGTACAGCAGATTTTCAAGTATACTCAAGACCTGCACGGAACATTCCAATGAAAGTTCTAAAAGAGGAGAATTTGCAATAGTTCAAACAACTAGGCTTGGAAAGTTCAACATTTTTCCCACTGCTGCCGCACCCTCTCCCAAAAATATAGCTTTTTCATAAACATTTCTTTATTCTAAGTTAAACAGAATGCTGTTGTAAAACATTTAGACCTTGAAACTAATTAACTATTCCCTTAATTATTACACTAATGCAAAGAGATGTACATCCGATCATCAAAGAGAGAGCATAAAATAAATACATAGAGATCTGGATTTAGAAGCCATAGATTTATGTGCCGAGATTGTATTCTGCCATCCCAATAATAAATTCACCTTGAATCAAACATTAAGCATGAAAGCCATTTGCATTCTAAATATTTCCACTATCAACATGAGTCTTTTTATGGGAGTATAAAAAGTGATTTATGTAGTTTATGCGCAGAAATTATAAAATCCATTACAAAAATCTTCTTGAAAATAATGTATGAGAACACCTAGTAAAAAATGTTGAAAGTTACATGAATTATTAGAACCGGGATTTGGAGTTAAAAATGCTCAGTATTATATGTCGAATCTGCTCACAATACATGCCCCAATGAAGAAAACAAAACAATATCGATTTTTTTGTAAATCGATAATTAACATGCAAATCTGTTTCTCTGTACACAGCCAAATAACTGTTTTTCACTGTTCTCCAAAAGGATCTCTATAACTATAGAATTCACATATCATAAACAAGTATCAAATCATGAATCCTGTACACAGGAAACGTATAAATGTGGACAGGCAGTTTCTCCCATTGCAGTGAATGTATGGAAGAATTAAAATTGAAAACAAGATATGGTACAGCATAGCGTAACGTAAACCTATTCTATAGCATATCTTCAGATACAAATGGAAATGGAAATGGTGTGAACAGGCCTAAAAGAAGAACGGTTAAACCTATTATGACATCCTTTTCATTTGGCTTTGAAATTTCCTCTCTTGAGGAGAAATAGGTCCGCGTTGCAGAAGCAAGACCTGGATTACCCAGTACAATGCAAGATCATTGAAAAGAGCTGAGATACCAAGAAGTCCAATTGATATTCCTGTTAATTGTGACCATACCTACAACACACACAAATGTCTTAGGAACCCAACTTGTCAAAATGAAAAACTGAACCTTTTGTTGGAATTTTTGAGGCGTTAAAAAATGCATGCCACCTTGGAAAAATCTGTTAGTCATGGCCCACATATATCTCAGGAAACTCAACTTATACATGTAGTATTAAAAATTATGTTGACTCAAAAATTTATGTATGAACTTGGTGGTGTTTCTTGATGTTAATTTTGATAAACCATGTCATTATCATATAAAGGGACCACCACTTGGAGTGATGGTAAGGTACTTGTTTCTCAAGTTGTAGGACCTAGGTAGAGCCACTTAAAAGAAGTTAGGCTTTTTCTCATCCACTACCCTTCCTAGGACCCGCACTCATTGGTGGGATGAACATTGAGCTTTTGGGTGATGATCTTTTATATGGTTATTGATGAGTGGCTAGATACCCCTACACTCAACCAAGCATTTTTACACACTACACTCAACTATACCAATATGAGCATTTTCACACATGGTCTAGTCAAACTCCGTAGATGGACTAGTTGTGGCACCCAGATCATTAACCTTAGGTCGCAATTCGTTGTCTTCCCACCTTGTTAGGTATGGTTTAGTCCAGAGTAAGGTGTATAATGTGTTCCTAATCTAATACTACTCCTGAAGGCAGTGGAAAATAAGGTTAACTAAGCTATGAGGAAAGGGTAAGAAGAAATCTAAACTAGCCTAAGTGCGATGAGCATCCGTTCCTTGATTATCCGTACACATCTTGGACTTCGTGCACGACTACCACTGGGATTACCAAGTGTAGATCCTAGGTATGCCACTGGGTTACCAAGTAGTCACACTTAAATGCTTGTAATCAAGTCGTACTCATTCCGTGGTTTAACATGAGTTTAAGGGTGATAGAAACTAGTTAGGAAAGCAGTAAATAACAATTAAATAAATAGACAAAGTGAATGCTGCAATGATGAAGTAATCTCGATCTTTATTTTCGGTCATGTGTGTGTCCAAGTACGTCACACTCGAATAAAGGATGTCGTACAATTACGTTCACCACACTGCGAGTAGACACAGGAAAATAATCTATCTCTAGAAGGATCAAACAACCAAAGTTTAGCTACAATCTCCTCTATATCCTGAGAATGGCCTCTTATTTATAGAATTGGCGGCCTGCTACGATCTCGCATCCCATCAGTTATCATACAGAAATAAATAACAATTAAAAAAGTTTGAGAACCATCCTCAAATCTAAAAGAACTTTTCATCAATTTTTAATTATATTAGGCTTTTGCCATACTTTTCTTTCTTTGTTTATTGTCGGTAACAGGTAAAAAGACCCATAATTATTAATAGTATGCATCAGAACAATTAATCAATGTGAGACAACTTCTAGGTGGAAGCAACTCCATGAGAATGAAATAATATTATGCATAATTTAAATTTTTCAAACATTAAAATGGAAGTACCTTTCTTCCCCAAAGTGCTAATGCTATTCGTCCACCATCAAGCTCTACTGTTTATGGCATTGATTAGAAGTCCATACCATGCCCATATAACAATTGGATTAATAGCCACTTTTGTTCCTTCTTTCAAAACATCTCAAGGGCAAGTTTTGCTGCAGAATATAAACTCTAAAAATTTAAATATGAAACTCAGATAAGAGTAGGATGTCATAATCCATCACACTTCCCATCTATCACCCCAGTATTTGCAATTATGTTATACTAAAAGAGTAAAAGTCAACAATGAATACATAATATCATTTCAAAAAAAACATAGAATTGGAAAATATGATTAGCTTCATCATAAACAATAGTTATAAGGATTGTAAGAATTATTTATGAAAAACATAGATACAAAGTTGCAAAGGCTTATGATACTTTATGCATAGGTCAAGTAGATACAGAAGCTACTCATTGGAATAAAGTGGGTTGAATCCTTAAAGTTCATATGTTTTTTGAATTGGCACAAAGGGGAAATTCTAATAACTGATTATTTATTGAATCATGGGTGCATGATGGTTTATAGATATTTTTGTAGAAATGCTTGTGAAAATGGTAATCATATCTTTATGCATTGTCTTGCAAGCCCATATCCAAAACATAGTTTGGAAAGCTACAAATTAGGATTTTATTATGCCAAAACATTTATAGGATCTTGCACTAGCTTGGACTTGCATAAGCGGAATTTGGTGTATTCATAAAATTTGGACAACTTTGCTAACACACATAATCTTTCAACCTAGAAGGAAAGAAATCAAGGAACTTTTCAAGAGACCAAAAACAATCTAGATAAACTAAGGTGACTAGTGCATAAAATTTGGAAGAAGAATGTGATATATCAAATGGGTCTTAATGACTTGCACAAATCTTTGAGCTTTACACAATTATAATTTTTATTTCCAAAGTTCAAATTAGATTGGTTACTACTGAATCTTTCCATAGAGATTCATTCCATAATCTTGGTTAATTGTTAATATAATAAGAATAATTTCATTGCAATTCAAATTGTATTTTTATTAATAGCATATCTTTTTGCTTATCCCACACTCAAAAAAACAAAAACAAAAACAAAAAACTTGTAATACAAGTACAATGTTATCTACTAACCCATGCACCCTAGAATATTTAGTTAAAATATTTAAAAAATCAAAATGAAATAAATAATAAGAAAAAAAAAGGTGATTTTTTTTTATCCTTAAAATATGATATCTTGCATCCTACCATTTTGCTAGTTGGTTTCAAAGGTGATTGAGCAATATAGAGTTCATGAATGCTTCTAAGGTTAATGGAGTTCACTATGCTTTTCTAAAATGTGTGCTGCTACATTGTAGGATTGACCTACTGAAGCACTTTGGACATGCCTTCACAATCGGCATCACCACCTACCTCCAGTTCACACCAAAAATTGCCCATGGCCTATTTTCATTCATCCCTTCACATGTGTGTTGGTTAATGCATCTTCGAATTTTTCTCTCCTAATTTTAATTTTTCCTTGGCGCCTCCA
>MNCI01016234.1:19045-55939 GCA_015680685.1 Gnetum montanum | reverse complement strand
TATGGAGTTCCTTAGACTCTAAAATTAAAACTGTCTTAAGAATTGTAGAAGAGTCTAAGGTAGAACAAAGTAGTGACAAAGGTAAAAAAAACTGGAGAGATTTAAGCCTTGCACATAACAAGGGTAAGGGAAAAATCACTAACTCCGATGTGGCTATGCACTCTGACACAGACAATGATGGTGGATATGAGATCTACCACTATGACCATCCTAAGGGATGTTGCCCCATCATCTCACATCTATAGGAGTCTGGGGTGTATGCACTTAATCCAAGACTCAACCAACGGCAAACACCCCGGAGGTTAGCTTATCCACAAGGTAATCCAAGGTAGTTCCACCAACCACTAACGTATTATCCAAGTGGAACTCCACCACAACCCATCGGATAGCATCAGCAATGGCAATGCCCACAGTCATGGGGGATGTCATCACCGAAACATCAGTACCCTTACCGACAGCCTAATCCATATGGTTATTATGTGTAGCAGCTGATTTCTCCAAGTGACTCTATGAGTCACACAACCCCCAACCATCACTACCAAGTTCGGGAGTACTTCAGAAGGACTCCTTCTCCTCCGTGAGACACCATACCCACACCATCCTCCTAATCCATCCGCACCTCTTCCACCACAAGTAGTTCCCGTAACACCTCCTAGTCCAACAATGCAAGGGAAACTTCCTCCTCAACCGCAGCAACGTCATGCTGCGAGAGCTGTAAATATCCAACCTGCTACTGGTTCTGACAACTGTAAAAAGAGAAGATCCTTCTTCAGAACCAAAAGCCCAGACAAACTCTTGCAACAATAAGCGATTGGACCCATGTACACTCCTCCACCATCTAACACTTCAAAGCACCCTTCAATCCAACAGAGTGTAACGCATACGGTTATGTTAATGCATATCGTAACCGACTGGATTAAGGTAGGCCACCTTCGCAGGAAACTAACTGACCCTAGGAGTCCCTTAATCTATTTACAGATCACCAAAAATGAACCACATAGGGCTCTTCTTAACTCAGGTTTCGGAGTCAACTTAATATCATGAGAGATGTATCACGCCTGAAACCTGCCCCAACTTAAGAAGAGCAACATTCAACTAGAGCTAGTAGACCAATCCATCACCATTCCCTTGGGATTGGTGGAGGACATCATCACCACTATGTGTGGTTGGTCTTACCTAGCTGATTTCTTGGTGATTAAAGTCAACAACAATGAAGGTGACTTCCTAATTATAATGGGAAGGGCATGGCTAAGCACAGTAGATGCATGCCTTAGGATCCACGATCTTCCTTAGAAATCTCTAAGATAAACATATGTGGAAAGATTGAGAAGAGGAAAGTTCTATACATCACATACAGTGATTTATTGGGTGATGACATGGAGGAAATGCCTCCATGCAATAGGTGTGCCTATGAAACTTTGAAACAAAGATGCCTATATGTAGCAACCACACAAGAAGTAGAGACACCCTGTGGTTGACAGCTACTCAAAGGAGCAACCAAATATGCATGGAACGAACTAAGGAAACCCACGTCCATAACGAAAGCATATATACATTGGAATATGAGCATTGCTAACTTCCACCTCTTAATCTAAGATCATCAATTGGGAGAAGTTGGATACTTCTTATAAATTCAAATTGGCACTCATTATTTAGGATCTCTCCCTTTCCACTCATTCATGGGGGAGATGGCCACCTATGCTAACCATATGGGGCCCTCAGTTCTTTTTTGATTTTTATTTTACACATTTTTGTTTTATAACATTTTTGTCTTACACATTTTTTTTTTACAAATTTCTTTAACTTTTCTAGTTTGTTTTTTACAAATTTCTTTAACTTTTCTAGTTTTTTTTTTTACAAATTTCTATAACTTTTCTAATTTCTTGTTTTATAACATCATTATACCTTTTTCCATTTGTGTGTGTGTGTGTGTGTATCCATCCTGTAAGTTTGTCACCCAATAAGTGTTTGAAATGATGGTATGAACTATTTTCATATTGATTGCTAATGTTTGGTTTTTACATTTAAGTCACAATGTTGATACTAAGGTATGTTTCTTTTGATATGGCAAGTAATGAGACCACTTCATCCATCCATCCACCAAGTTTTATGGTCTCTCTTGGCTTGGAAATGTATAGTCCCCTTCTAATAAGAACTTAAATGAATCGGTAACTGGGCATTTCTCAAACTAAGGAAGGACTCAAGGATTGAAAAGGGTGTGACTTCAAGGGAACTTGATGCTCTTGTGTTGGCCATTCTCTTGGGGTCTTGGATGTTTCCTTCTTGAGTTTTCTTGTTGTTCCAATGTTACCCAACTATCAGAAGCTGAGATAATAAAAATAATCAAGTCTTTGCATGGTGTGGTTATCATGCATAAAAACACAAAACAAAAAAATACAAAGTGAGAATTCAAAGCACACCCCTTAGATGAAATAAACTTGGGCTACAAGCACTGGTTATGGAACCAAAAGTGTTCCCTCCAACTAAGGCCCTTCTCGCTTCCCATTCCTTCTTTTGTTTCATCAGAATGGTGGTGACTCTTGGGGAAGCAATTCATGTTATCCAAGTGGATAGTTTAGCTAAATGCGTTGATGCGAAGTCACTGGAAGTGGTTGGTTTGAGGCCAGAGTTGGAATGAGATGTGCCAAGTCACATTAATCATGACCTACACAAGGGGCTGTACACCACCTTGTTCTTGGGATTCCATTTCATTTTCTTCTCTCCATCCTTCTCTCCATTATCCATCTCATTCCCGGTTGTATCATTAGTGTATATATTTTGATAGATGCATTATTTTCTTTTTGGTAAATTCTTACAGTTAAGACTTTAACTCTTGTTCCAAATGACATTCCCAGAGCTACAGACTCTTTTGAATGTCAGTTTGTTAGGGAATTAAGGGCATGAGCCTACTTTGGGAAGGACCCACTAACATTCCTATTTGGGGCATTAGAATTTGGTAGCCACAATTGCATAGTTCAGGGTGTGTATGGTAAGTGGGAACAGATGCTAACGCTATTTAATTTAGACTTAGTCCTTAGTTAGAGTTAGTTAGCTTTCTCAACCCTTCACCTTAATAGCATAGGAGATAAAACCAGAAAAGATGATAAAAATCATATACCTCAGACTTACTTGTAGTTGTCACGGTGTATGGTTAAGTAAGTCCGAGGTGTATGATTTTTATAGTCTTTTCTGGTTTTTCTCCTATGTTATAGAGGTGAAAGGTTGAGAAACTAGCTAACTCTAACTAAGGACTAAGTCTAAATTAACTAGCGTCAGCATCCGTTCCCACTTATCGTACACACCTTGAACCGATGCAATTGTGGCTACCAAATGCTAATCATTACTAGGATCACCACACATAACGCACGTGCTCGAAGTGGTCATATTGAGGCACTTAACTAGGAGGAAGGGGTTGAGAGAATCTATCTAGCCTAAGTGCGATGAGTAGTCGATTCCTTGACTAGCTGTACACATCTGGGACTACCACTAGGATTACCAAGCACAGATCCTAAATACGCCATTGGGTTACCAAGTAGTCACACGAGATGCTCGTAATCAAGTCATACTCATACCGCATGTGATGAGTAGCCAATTCCTTGACTAACCGTACACATCCTTAGATGCTCGTAATCAAGTCATACTCATACCACATTCTAGGAAAGTAATAAATAACGTTTAAATAAAATCCTATTCCATGCACTGCAAGGTTTATCCAATCAAGTTCTTCTTTATTTCCGTACAAAACTTGTGTTCATGTACAATGTTGCTCGAATAAAGATCCGTTCACTCTAGGACTCCTATTGCGAGCACATGGAAAATAATCTATCTCTGGAGTGATCAAACTGCTAGAGTTTCCCTACTTCTAGACCATGATGAGGAATAAGGGGAGTGCCACCTCTTATTTATAGATTTGGCGACGGACCACGATATCGCGACGGCCATGATATCGTAGTGCATGCGATATCGCATCTCATCATACCCCCATGACTGAATGAAAACTCATCCTTGAGTTCCTTACAATAATATCAGGAAGGTATGGAATTATTGAGGGGAATGGAACTAATGGGACAACATGTGAACGGATCATCATTACAAGACTTGACAAAACTAGTGTTCATGACAACAAGGGTGAACACCTTATTACAATGACATCAGGCCTTTGTTGGTAGCTGATAAAGAGAGAGAGAAAGAAGTTTTGCTACTACCAATGCCAGGATTGCACCTTCATTGTCCATCCATAAGCACGCCATCGATCTTGCTCCTTGCACAGCTACTTCAACGCTGCTCCATTCCAAGTTTTTGCTCCAGATCCAATCCGTTGTTTGTATGATCACCATCTGCATACACAACACAATCTTAATTAGCAAGGGCAATTGAATCATCATGTAATTGATACCTTGCTTTGGTGTAAACTCATTGGCTAGGTTGTGGTATGGCTGATACGGATCTAGAGATATATTAATGATGACTACCGAAGGTGTAGGGGTTAGGAAGAAAATAAAAAATTTCGAGGCTAGGAGAAAATCGAAAAATTTAGGCCCCATACCCCCATGACTAATCGCGAACCTCCAATAGCGTTATAATGGAGAAAGAAAAGGAGTAAGAAGGAAAGATAGATAAAAAGGGACAGCTGAAAACATCAATGAAATGGATGTCAAGATGGTAATGAAGAAAATAACATTAACTGCAAAATGTTAGGGGAAAGAATTTAACTAATGCTCCAAATAGGACTATCAGTGGGTCCTCCCCAAAGTAGGCTCATGCCCTGAATGCCTTGACAAACCCACATTCAAAGAGTCCGTAGGCTCCGGGAATGTTATTTGGAACAAGAGTTAAAGTCTTAACCACAAGAATTTATCAAAAAGAAAACAATGCATCAACCAAAATATATACACTAATGATACAATCAGCAATGAGGTGAACAATGGAGAGAAGGATGGAGAGAAGAGAATGGAATGGAATCCCAAGAACAAGGTGGTGTACAGCCCCTTGTGTGTTTTATGATTAATGTAACTTGGCAAGTGTCATTCCAACTCTGGCCTTGAACCAACCACATCCAATGACTTCGCATCAATGCATTCGGCCGAACCATCCTCTTGGATAACAAGAATGCATGTCCAAAGAGTCACCATCATTTCAATGAAACAAAGGAGAGAATGGGAAGCGAGAAGTGCCTTAGTTAGAGGGAACACTTTTGGTTCCATAACCAGTGCTTGTAGCCCAAGTTTTATTCATCTAAGGGATGTGTTTTGAATTTTCACTTTCTTTCTTTATTTTTTTTTGTGTTTTTTGTTTTTATGCGTGAGAACCACACCATGCAAAGACTTGATTATTTTTATTGTCTCAACTTCCGATAATTGGGTAACATCGGAACGACAAGAAAACTCAAGAAGAAACATTCAAGCACCCAAGAGAATGACCAACACAAAACCATCAAGTTCCCTTGAAGTCACATCCTTTTCAATCCTTGAGTCCTTCCTTAGTTTAAGAATGCCTAGTCACCGATTCATTTAAGTTCTTATTAAGAAGGAACTATACATTTCCAAGCTGAGAGAAACCATAGAAATTGGTGGATGGATGGATCAAGCGAGCTCATTGCCTGCCATATCAGAAGAAACATACCTTAGTATCAACATTGTGGCTTAAAGGTAAAAACCAAACATTAGCAATCAATATGAAAATAGTTCATACCATCATTCTGAACACTTATTATGGGACAAACTTACATGGTGGAACAAACACACATACACACAAAATGGAAAAGTATAACGATGTTGTAAAACATAAAGAAAGTTGTAAAAAAAAAACTTAGAAAAGTTAAAGAAATTTGTAAAACAAAAATGTGTAAGACAAAAACGTTGTAAAACAAAAACGTGTAAAAAAATTGAAAAAGAACTGAGGGCCCCATATGATCAGCATAGGTGGCCATCTCCCCCATGACTGAGTTGTAAGGGAGAGATCTGAAATAATGAAAGCCTACTTGAATTTCTAAGAAGTGCCCAACTTCTTCCAATTGATGATCTTAGATTAAGGGGTGGAAGTTGGCAACTCTCATGTTCCAATGTATATGTATTTTTTCATTATGGACGTGGGTTTCCTCAGTTCGTTCCATGCATATTTGGTTGCTCCTTTGAGTAGCTATCGACCACGGGGTGTCTACTACTTCTTATGTGGTTGCTACATATAGGCATCTTTGTTGCAAAGTTTCAAGGGCACACCTGTTACATGGAGGCATCTCCTCCATGTCATCACCCGTTGAATCACTATATGTGATGCATGGAACTTTCCTCTTCTTGAACTTTCCACAAATGTTTATCTTAGAGATTTCCAAAGAAAGATCACTGATCCTAAGGCATGCATCTACTGTACTAAGCCATGTCATTCCCATTATAATTGGGAAGTCCCCTTCGTTGTTGTTCACTTCAATCACCAAAAAATCAGCTAGGTAAGACCAACCATACACAGTGGTAATGATGTCCTCCACCAATCCCAAGGGAATGGTGATGGACTGGTCTGCCAGCTCTAGTTGAATGTTGCTCTTCTTAAGTTGTGGCAGGTTCTAGGCATGGTACATCTCTTGTGAAATTAAGTTGACTCTGTAACCTGAGTCAAGAAGAGCCCTATGTGGTTTATTTTTGGCGATCTGTAAATAGATTAAGGGACTCCCAAGGTTAGTTCGTTTCCTGGGAAGGTGGTATACCTTAATCCAGTTAGTTACTATGTGCGTTAACATAACCATATGCATTACACTCTGTTGTACTGAAGGGTGATCCGAAGTGTTAGATGGTGATGGACGAGTGTACATGGCCTCAACCGCTTGTTTTTGCGAGAGTTTGTCTAGGCTTTTGGTTCTAAAGAAAGGTCTTCTCTCTTTACAGTTGTTAGAACCAGCAGCAGGTTGGATATTTACAGCTTTCGCAGTGTGACGTTGCTACGGTTGAGGAGGAAGTTCCCCTTGCATTGTTAGAGAAGGAGATGTTATGGGAACTACTTGTGGTGGAAGAGGTGTAGATGGATTAGGAGGATGGTGTGGGTATGGAGTGTCTCCTAGAGGAGAGGGAATCCTTCTGAAGTACTCCCGAACTTGGTAGTGACGGTTGGGGGTTGAGTGACTCATAGAGTCACTTGGAGAAATCGGCTGCTGCAAATAATATCCATAAGGATCAGGTTGCCGATAAGGGTACTGATGTTTCGACGATAGCATCCCCCATGACTGTGGGTATTGCCACTACTGATGTTGTCCAATGGGCTATGGTGGAGTTCCACTTGGATAATATGTTAAGGGTTGGTGGAACTGCCTTGGGTTACCTTTTGGATAAGGTAACCTCCAGGGTATTTGCTATTGGTTGAGTCTTGGATTAAGCACATACACCCTAGACTCCTGTAGATGTGAGATAATGGGGCAACATCCCTTAGGATGGTCATAGTGGCAGATCTCACATCCACCGTCATTATCTATGTCAGAGTCCATAGCCACATCGAAGTTAGTGATTTTCCCCTTACCCTTGTTATGTGCAGGGCTTAAATCTCTCCACTTTTTCTTACCTTTGTCACTACTTTGTTCTGCCTTAGACTCTTCTACAATTTTTAAGATAGTTTTGATTTTAGAGTCTAAGGAACTCCATACGTCGTCTACCTTAGCCGCTATTTTTGTTGTTAATTTTTGGCTCGGCAAGGTTTTCCAGTTCACCAACTCTTTGAGTGATGACTCATCCTCTTCATCACAAAATTTCACTCCCTTATTTTGAAGAGAGGGATCATGGTTATACTCTTCCACAATTTTCCTTTTGCATAGCTCACCTTCTTCTTTTGCTACTTGTTCCAACAAGCTATGTACTTCATGGACTCTAAGTTGTGAGAGTCTCCCTTGGGTGTAAGTTCCAAGGGTTCTTCTAGTTTCATGCCTCAGCCCATCCACGATGTGGCAGAGTTGATCGCGCTGAGCATACCAATGGCCCGGGCAACGATGTAACAATGTGTAGTAGCGGGCCATGGTAGCATCCAAGGTTTTCTGTGTACCTTGCTTCTAGCCTTGGATCTGCTTATGCAAATTGGACACTCTAGAGTACATTTGATACTTTTCGTTAAACAGTTCTAGCATTGTACTACACCTTCTAATGGTTTTCGGTTCTAAGGACCGGTACCAGCTCTCTGCTTCCTTGGTGAGTGTCCTTGGGAACAACTTAAGTTTTTTCCACTCATTTTCTATATTCTGCAAGGCACAGGCATCGTGGAATGCCCATAAATGATTTTGAAGATTAGCATTATATCCCCCTTTGAATCGTGGGATGTTGTTCATGTCTAATCGTTTGATCCGACTATCTTTTAAATGCCTTGTGGGAATCCTAACTACCTCCATTATGTCAAGCATACATTGGGTTGCGAGTAGGGGCTCTTCATGATCATCTCTTTCATGACCTATGATGTCTACGTTGTTCCCTACTCTCCCTACGTCCTTGCCCTTGTCCTCTCTCTTTACTTTCCCATTGAGGTCTTTCGTCCTTCTTACTTTTATCCTCACCTTTATGTTCATGGTGGCTACGCCCAGATGTGAAAGGAGAGGGTGAGTGATGTGAAGAAGGGGAAGACGAAGGGGAACCATTGCCATGATGATGTTTCTTGCCTTCTCTTCGGCTGCTACGGCCTCGATCATGGTGACGATCTAAGTGCCCATCCTTAGCATGAGTGGTTGTTCCCTCTGTGAACAGTTGGTATTCACAGGCATCAGAACCATGGTTATGTATCATTGATCATAGATTCTAATACCCAACCTCCTCACCATCGTTAGGAAGGGAAACATCTTTTGTTAAAGAACCCGTGATAAGGGGTTCCTCATCTCCTATTTAGTTAAGGATGTGCAGGACCTTGCCCTTCAACAGTGCATGTTGACTCTCCTACCTTAAGTCTCTCATACGTTGGGCATCTATGGGATAATAATCCCTCATGTCAAAATCTTCTGCAACATATTCAGCGTAAAGTTCATTCATGCCTATCTGTGCCAAGGCACGGAAAATCATGTGAGAGATTGATTGATCTGGGGGTAACACAAATGTTACCTTGCAAATCTCTCCACTGCAGTTGTTCATCCTGATGGAGAATAAAAGTAAAATTAGGAATATACTCATTGGGATGAGTATATGTCATCTTATATTGTTTAGGACTTGGCTGATTTTGGTTATGTGTTTTATGTTGCCGACTGTCTCATGTGTGGTCCTTAGGTGGTGAGTTGCTCTTATCAGAAGAAGGCATTTTTATCGATGTGCTAATTTACCGTTATATAATTTTCCCTTTTGATTAACCCGAAGGTTTGTTAAGGCTCACAATGATGTGAGTGATATCCCTTATGTTCTATTTAGTGCACAAATACATAGTCCCTGGCAACGGCGCCAATGATGAGTGGCGAGGTACCCCTACACTCAACCATACGAAACGAGCATAGCATGCGCGATACGGTCGAACTCCGTAGACTAAATTCCTACACGCCACATGGAACACTTGGGGTTAATCATTCGTTGTCTTCCAAGACTTACTTATAGTTGTCACGGTGTATGGTTAAGTAAGANCAAGACTTACTTATAGTTGTCACGGTGTATGGTTAAGTAAGACCGAAGTGTATGATTTTTATAGTCTTTTCTGGTTTTTCTCCTATGCTATAGAGGTGAAAGGTTGAGAAACTAGCTAACTCTAACTAAGGACTAAGTCTAAATTAACTAGCATCAGCATCCATTCCCACTTACTGTACATACCCTGAACTATGCAACTGTGGCTACCAAACGCTAATCGTTACAAGGATCACCACATGTAACGCACGTGCTTGAAGTGGTTGTATTGAGGCACTTAACTAGGAGGAAAGGGTTGAGAGAATCTATCTAGCCTAAGTGCGATGAGTAGCGGATTCCTTGACTAGCCATACACATCTGGGACTACCACTAGGATTACCAAGCGTAGATCCTGAATATGCCACTAGGTTACCAAGTAGTCACACAGGATGCTCGTAATCAAGTTGTACTCATACCGCATGCAATGAGCAGCCGATTCCTTGACTAACCCTACACATCCTTAGATGCTTGTAATCAAGTCGTACTCATACCACATTCTAGGAAAGCAATAAATAACATTTAAATAAAATCCTATTCCATACACTACAAGGTTTATCCAATCAAGTTCATCTTTATTGTCATACACAACTTGTGTTCAGGTACAATGTTGTTCAAATAAAGATCCGTTCACTCTAGGACTCCTACTGCAGGAACATAGAAAATAATCTATCTCTGGAGTGATCAAACTGCCATAGTTTCCCTACTTCTAGACCAGGATCAGGAATAAGGGGAGTGTAGCCTCTTATTTATAGATTTGGCAGTGGACCACGATATCACGTACGCAATATTGCAAGGGACGATGAGATATCGCGACGGCCGCGATATCGCAGTGCATGCAATATCACATTTCATCAGGCATGTAGGCATTTAGTTTGTGGATTTTGACTGGATAGCACATGCTACGCTCGTTTCGTATGGTTGAGTGTAGGGGTACCTCGCCACTCATCAAATTTCATGGGATCTAAGTTCTGATAGTCTCCCTTGGGCATAAGTCCCAAGGGTTCTCCTAGTTTCATACATTAGCCCATCTACGAGGTGGCGGAGTTGATCCGCTGTGCATAACCATGGCCCGAGCAACAATGTAGCAATGCATGGTATCGGCACATGACAGCATCCAAGGGTTCATGATTACCCTATTTCCATCCTTGGATCTGTTTACGCAAATTGGACACTCTGGAGTATGTTTGGTATTTTTCATTGAACAATTCTAACATCGTACTCCATCTCCTAATGGTTTCCAGTTCTAAGGACTGGTACCAACTCTCTACTTCCTTTATGAGTGTCCTAGAAAATAACTTTAGTTTTTGCCACTCGTTCTCTATATTTTACAAGGTGCAGGCATCATGGAATTCCTATAAATGATTCTACGAATCAGCATTGTATCCCCCTTTGAAACGTGGGATATTATTCATATCTAATCTTTTGATCTGACTATCTTTTTGATACCTTGTTGGTATCCTAATTACCTCTGTAATATCTAGCATACTTCAGGTAGCCAGTAAGGGTTCATCATGATCATCTCTTTCATGACGTCTATGATGTCTATGTTGTTCCCTACTTTCCCTTCGTTCATTCCCTTGACCTCGCTCTCGACTCTCTCGTCAAGGTCTCTCATTTTGCCTACCTCTATCCTCATCGTTATGCTCTTGGTGGCTACACCCAGATGTGGAAGGAGAGGGTGAGTGATGTGATGAAGGGGAAGAAGAAGGAGAACCATTGCCATGATGATGTTTCTTACCTTCTCTTCGGCTGCTACGGCCCCAATCGTGATGATGATCCAAGTGCCCGACCTTATCATGTGTTGTTATTCCCTTAGTGAACAGTTGGCGTTTACAGGTATCAGAACCAGAGTTGTGTATCGTGGAGCATAGGTTCTAATACCCCACCTCCTCACCATCATTAGGAGGGGAAATCCCATTTGATGGAGAACCCGTTATAAGTGGTTCACCATCTCCGATTTCACTTAGGACATGTGGGACCCCTTTGCCTTTCAACAGTGTATGGTGGCTCTCCTTCCGTGAGTCACTTGAAATGCTAAAGTGCTTTAATAACTATGAATGCTTGTTTGTATAAGTCTAAATAATTTAATTCTAAACCTTTTAATTGATATCCAAACAATCCAAGTAGTTCATCTTGACCTTCATCTTCAACTAAATCATTTGAAGCAAAAGCATATAACCAAAAGCCTTCTTTTAATTTTGGCTTTACCAAGTGATGAGTGGTGAGGTACCCCTACACTCAGCCATACAAATACGAGTGTAGCATGCACGATCTAGTCAAGCTCTACAGACTAAGTGCCTACACGCCTCATGGAACACTTAAGGTTAATCATTCATTGTCTTCCTAGACTTACTCGTATTTGTCATGGTTGTATGGTTAACGAAGTCTAAGGTATATGATTTTTATATCTTTTTTATTTTATCTCCTATGCTAACGAGGTGAAGGGTGAAGAGACTAATTGACTAACTTTAACTAACTAAATAAGCATTAATTAACCTAGAGTCAGCATCCGTTCCCACTTACTGTTCACACCCTGAATCAATGCAACCTTGGTTACCAAACGCTAATTGTTGTTGGAATCAACAAGCATAATGCACGTGCTCAAAGTGGTCGTACTAAGGCACTTAACTAGGAGAGAAGGGTTGAGAGAGATTTAATAACTAATAAAGCATTTAAACAGAAAATAATAAATAACAGTAAATAAAGTCCTAATTAGCCTATTCCATGCACTGCAAGGTTTATCCAAGAAGTTCGTCTTTATTGCCGTACAAAAACTTGTGTTCAGGTACAATGTTTGCTCGAATAAAGATCCGTTCACTTTGGAGTTCCTACTGTGGGCACATGGAAATTAATCTATCTCTGGAGAGGGAAAACTGCCAAAGTTTCACTACGGTCTAAGCCTAGGATGAGAAACAAGGGAGAGCCGCCTCTTATTTATAGACTTGGTGGTGCACCGCGATATCGCGGGGGATAACGCGATATTGCATGGGATGCGACATTGCGGCCCATGCGATATCACATCCCATCAATACCCCATGATGTCATATACCTAACATCACGTCTTGGATCTAACATCGGATACCTGATGTCGAGGCTCCGACATCGGGTACCCGATGTCAAAGTAGATGAAAAAATGTGTTTCATCATACCCCCATAATTGAATGAAAACTTGTCCTCAAGTGTAGAAGAGAAGGAACAAGTTCCTTACAAAATATTAGGAATGTATGGGATTATTAATTGATATGCAAACTATTGATCGACTCTAAGTGCCGCATTACAAAATTTTGTTCAAGTGGATGCACACAAAATGACNAAATTTCTTCTCATTGCCCCATGGATCTAGCAAACATGTGAAGCTTGAGCTACTATCTTGTATGTGCTATGATGTGTCCATGGTCATATCCTTTGTTGTCCCTCTCTTGGCTTTGTTTTCATGCATGGCAAAAGACCTTTTTCCTTAGGTGTTTCTTTTAGCATAATTTATAGTCACCAAAGGATCAACATTAGTTGTGGTAAATTTTCTTTAATAATTAGCCCTTTTGGAGCCCTTAGTTTTCTTTTAAGCATAAGATGATTACAACATACTATCCCCAAGGCTATGAGGTAACTAAAATCATCAAGCTATTCACAATATTTTGATCAAATACTATTAGTTACCATGATGTTCAAAAATAGGATGTTGGAAAAATTTCAAAAATTTTAAAGTAGGCATCCCTAGCTCCCATGACTAATAAGCATAACTTCAAAAGCACATAGGTGTTTGAATAATTGAAAACAAAGGTCTAATTCAAAAGAAGGCCAAGAAATGCTAATGGATATGACAATAGAAAAGTAGGAAAAATTAATGAAATAGATGAGAAGTAGTCCCAAAATCATGCATAAATTTAAAGAAACCACCATTGATGTTCTAGAAGATGTGAAGGTTAGTTCAAAGCCATGATCAACAAAAGTTATGCAAGTGGTTCCTTCCCAAAGCAGACTCTTGCCATAATGCCCTTGCATAACCACTTCTATAGATGTTTGTGGGCCCCCAAGAAGTTAAATGTAGATCATGCCTCTGTTCCAAACAACACACAACTACTGTGGTTAGGATGTTGCACTAGACTATACAAAATCGAAAGGCTCATAATCGCATGTAGTAGTGAGGTGAATAATGGAATGAGAAGGGATTGCAGACATTGGGATGTAAGGCACTTGACCATGTTCACAACAGGTTCTTGTGATAAGTGTGATTAAAATGATCAACATACTTATTCGTCCAAGTTCAGACCAAGTCCATACCATGAACAGACCTTGCATTGATGTGTTCCATCCTACCAACCACCATGAGTCCACAACCAACTCAAAGAATAATCATCACTCCAAAAGAAAAGAAAAGAGAAGAAAGAAGGAAGGGCCTTAGTTAAAGGGGTGCCTTTAGGCATGGGTAACGTGTCTTTCTAGCCCCATAGCCCATTATTGTGTCTAAGGGATGTGCTTTGAATTCCCATCATTGTTTATTGTTTTTTTTTTTTTTTGTGTTTTTCTTATTTTTTCTTGAATGGGAACCACACCATGCAAAGACAAAGCTTCCTTTTTATTGGTTGATGGAGGCGTGCTGATACATTCCAAAAGGAGTCATAAATTACATAAACGAAGTCAAGAAGAGAACCCAACAAGTCCCTTTGAGGTCACACCCTTTGCCATTCCCACTTGGTCATTCCGTCTTTCTTCAAGGTACAATGATCATTGATTAATTTTAGTTTCATAAAGGAAGAACCAAATTATTTTTATGAAAAAGACCTTTTATTCAAAGAATTGGTTACGTCCACCACCCGAGTTATTACATAACTTTCGTAATGCCTAGGATCGCCATGTTGTCCACCACCCTAGGTCATGGACAAATGTCACAAATTACATTTATAAAAGGTAATAAAGATAAGAGATTGTGAATTTTAGAAAGAAAATGGATGCATGATATTAAAAAAAAAAATTGAATACATAATATGCAGGCAAAAAAAAGTGATTGCACTATTATTCAACATGTTGGCTTAGCATGGATGTGAAATTTTTTTATGTTTACTTGTTGAATCATGGGTGTACAAACACCTACATTTAAATTATGGGTGGCAAGTGAACCGCTACGGAGAGTATTATTTCTAGATGATATAAAACCATGACCGTGCACTAGATTTAATGAGGTCACCAATGTTATCAATGGCCCCATGCCAGGTTGTCATTAACAAAATCTTTTAAAATTTGAAAGCAAGAAAATAGGTAAGCGATGTTATCAATGGCCCCATGCCAAGTTGACATTAACAAAATCTTTTAAAATTTGAAAGCAAGAAAATAGGTAACAGATTCTTTAGTTTTTAATGAGGTCCTCATGTTCAATGCCATTACATATCATCCTAATCCATACACAATAAAATCCGTAAATAACCGTAAAAATCTTATACAACATGGTCGTAGGACTTAAACGTAAATACGCTTTCAACGCAGACAGCAGCATATCATCTAACACGAAATTTACCAAGTAACACGAAACGCCAATTCTAAAGTGATGGTACCGGTATTCTGCAATTCCTGCAACGCTGCCGCATAAACGTCTGCTCAACATCGGAACGCGCTTAACTCGCTCGGGAACTTCTACAACAAATTCAAGTCACTTTCTTCGCCCTAGATGCATCTTTACGGATGTTGATGATGCGCAGCTAAACGGAAATCGCGTTTGTTAAAACTTAAAAAGTAAAGTCGCTGCGTCACATGCTCGAGGAAATGTCACAACGGAATACGATGTGCTTCGAAGGCAATATGTTGAAGCGGATGAGGCATCGCAGATTTGTACCTATTTACAGGCATCGTAGACCTGTACTTATTCAAAGCCTTGGCAAAATCTGGTACCGTAAATGATCGAAATGTTCAGCTAAATGTAGGAGCAAGCAGATCCATGATTCAGAAGATGCATTGTAGGTATGGGTTCGTCTTCATGGCCTTGAAGAAACCTGGTGTTGTCTACATGCACAGTTGCAGATAGCCAAAGGCATTATTATGCCTTTTTAGCTATGTGCCGGAGATTCGCCATTCTGGATAAATTTTGATGAACTGTTCATGGGTTGGATTCGGGAGTGTGTACAGACACGCATTAAATCCGCAATAGGTATGTATTTCATAATTTCCAATGAAATTATATTGAAATTATATGTATAGATACATTGAAAGATACACTGAAATGGTCGCCTTACCTTGCCTTGGCTAGTATTCTTACCTTGTTCTGGATGTCTTTGTGCATTAAAATCTTACTCTCTTTTCCTGTTCTGCAATTTACCAGAAACTTCGTTTCATTGTTAAGTTTGCAGCAGGGAATCAAGATTCATGGCATCAGCATGACACAGATCACAAAAAAGGAGTACGAATGAATAAACGAACACACCGAAATCACGAAAGGGCTACTTTGGTAACCCAAGGCGGAAGGGTCAAGTTTGGGTCATACTGAAATCAAGGTTGGGACGGGGCATGCGAGGAAAACATTGCATTTGCATGGATTGGCCTGCCTTTGGGAATGTCAAAGGTGCCGCCATGACTTACACATACATGCATGTTGTATATTTACTGGTCATTGCTGGTTTTTGCTCTTTTTCTCGTATGTTTGCCAAAAAAAAAATTAGCAGAGGTGATTTGTTATAAATTTGATTGATGCTTGATTTGTTATAAATTTGATTGATGCTTGAGGCTTAATTTCATTTTTGAAAAGATTTGATTGAGTAACAAAAGGGTTGCATTTTATTGCTATCATTTTGGTTGTAGAAATTATATGTTTGGCCAGATTATGGCTCTTGAGTCAGGAAATGGATTTGATGCCCCCTATACCTTTGCAAATTTTCTTGCTTCAATTTAATAATGATATTGCAATATCAACAATATTTTGGATTTACATTGTACTTGTTCTATATTCTACAATGTTTTTTTTTTTTTGTTTGACATATGAGATTTAATTTTTTTAAAAAACTAATATAGTAAAGTTTCTCTATCACGTCCCTGCTTTTTCTTGAGTCACTCTGTACCCAAACACATTCAGAATCACAAATCTGGATTCCTTGCTTCCAAGGATGGGATTCTTTTAATGCATAGCTTTTTAGCGACCTTTATCCAATACATCTAATGATTTCCTATGCACATGGCAGTGGAGTGGGTTGCGATGCTATGCTAATCTAAAGTATTTATTTTCTCATAATGTTGGTCATAGCATACATGGGGAAAAAGCCTGTGCATTTTTGGCTAATATGTTGACTTATGCTGACTTAAAGCGTAATAGCAGAAAACTAAAATACATGCTGAAAAACTTGGAGTTTTTTTTTCTTTTGGGTTTCATTAAACAAAAAGAGCATCTCGACAACATCGGTTAATTTTTAATACAAATCAAAGCCATTTATCATTAGTAGCCATCCATCTTTGACCTTGAGGTCTCCAACTAGGAAATCTAGTTTTCATTGAAAGTTTGTCGAAAAATAAGAACCAAACATAAAATATCGTGGAAAGTAGCATGAAGTAGAAGTATTTAAAAAAAAGCTCAACAAATTAACATTAATTTCATCATTCCATTTCATTTTTACCTAATTTTTGTAACTCTTGCACACATGGCATGCATAATGCATAGTTTTGCTATTGTGCCCTTTGCAATATTAAAACCACACAAAACTGCACAATGCGCATTTACCTTTATGTGTGTACGCCATGGGTTTCTTCAAAGGTTCTTTCGTTTTTTTTTTCTTTCTTTCTTTCTTTTTTCTTTGTGATAGCAAGGGGAGCGGGTGACAGAGGTAACCACCACGGACACACTTTAGAGAGGATAGTAGGGCTGATTTTAACGTTAGTCCAGTCTATGTGAGTGTGTACAATTTGCCAGGCCCTCCAAATGCTTTTGAAAACATGAGATCCGGGAAGAATGATAGTGAGGGGGGAAAGAATCCAATTAACGAAATGGATGTCTTTCCAGAAGGGCTTATTTTTAGGAAAGGCTTGATGAAGCCTTAATTGGAGGAGGGTCCCTATAATATTTGAGGCATCTAAATGTTGTACCAACCACTTAGCAACCAGGGTAATTCCTTGCTTATAGGAGTTCAAAAGGCCTAAGCCACCCTTATTCTTGGGGAGAGTAACAATAGTCCAAGCGACACGATGAAAGCCTTTTTGAGAGTCCTTGGAGGACCACATAAAGTCACGGAATAACCGTTCTAGCTTCTGGTAGGCAGCTTGGGAGGGGGCCCAACACGAAGAGTAATACACATGGGTGGACGCGCATATGGACTTACAAACAAGGTATTTACCCGCAAGTGTGAGGGGTTTAGTTTTCCATTTGTCGAGTTTCTTTTGAATTCGATGAATAACTTGCTCCCAAAGGATAGATGTTGAGCCTCTAAAGCGGAAAGGGATTCCCAGAATCTTAACGATGTCTTGATCTTGAAGCTTCTTCCACTTATAGTGGGTCACATGGTTGTAATTTCCTTTAAAGCTATAAACAGAGGATTTATTCTAGTTAATTATGGAACCTGAGAGTGTGTAGTATTGCTCCACCCTTGATAAGAGGCGATGCAAATTGGTGGTTGTGTTTTGAACTAGAAAAAAGGAGTCATCCGCAAAGTGCATATTGAGAAGCTGTTGTTGAGAGGAGGAAAGGCTAACCCCAGTGAGAACTTTAGTTTTAATGTCCAGGTTAATTTGATGACAAAGAAAGTCTGATGCAATGATAAAGAGATAGGGGGTGAGAGGACAACCTTGGCGCACAGACCTAAGTATTGGAAAGGGAGAGGTAATGTTGAAGGTAGTGGCAATTCTTGCAGTAGCATCGGAGAATAAACATTTCACCATATGCAAGAACTTGGGTCCAAAACCCAGTTTGGTCATAGTCTGCAAGATAAAATGCCACTTAATGTTATCATAAGCCTTGACATAATCTAGTTTCACTAGGAGAATATCTTGTCCATCATCCTCAGCCCACTGGAGACCTTCCCACACTGCTACCACATTGTCTAAAATATATCTACTAGGAACGAATCCTGTTTGTTGAGGGGATATGATCTGACCGAGAATTTTTTTCAGCCGTAAGGCAAAGCACTTCGCCCAAATTTTATACACTACATTGAGAAGAGTTATGGGACGCCAATTGGAGATATCGGTTAGATCCCCAGACTTGGGGAGGAGATGAATTACCCCTTGATTTAGATTGGGCCCAAGGGAACCAGTTAAGAGAGCCTCGTTAATGACCTGCAAAAGATCCTTGCCAACCAAATCCCAATGATTTTGAAAAAATTCTACTGGAAACCCATCATAACCAGGAGCCTTTCCTCGACTTAACTTGGAACAAGCCTCCTGTAGCTCCACTAGAGTGATATCAGCATCAAGGCTTTGTAGCATAGTAGGATTAATAAGGCGAGGATAATCAGGGGTGGCAGCCTGGAACGAAGAGATGTCCATTGGGGTAGCACCAAAAAGGGTTTCGTAGTGGTTCTTAAGAAAAGAGAGGATACTATTGTGGTCAGTAATGGTGGTACCCTCACATGAGATTTTGTCTATAGCATGCAAAGGGGAAGCAGCATTAAGATATTTAAAAAATTCCTTACAGTGTTCATCTTCAATATTTAACCAAGTGAACCGACTTTTAGTTAAGGCACTTTGTGCTCGGTACACTTCCCAATGTTCGAAGTCAACGCATGCTCTAGCCAGCTCCTCGTGAACTAAAGTATTGAAGGGATCTTGAGCTAGTTTGTTAGTGAGATGCTCAATAGTGAGGTGAATTTTGTTGTATTCAAGTTTGGCTTGAGCAGCCACGGTCTTACCATATGAACGAGCAAAGTTTCACACTCGACATGAAGCACGATGCCACCAATTAATCCAACCCGTCTGATTTAGGGGCCTAGGTTCGGCATTCCAAAGGTTGGAGAGAAGAAGTTGGGCAGTGGGGGAAGAAAAACAGTTGTTGTGTAGTCTGAAAAGATGGAATTTTTGTCAGTCAGGGCTACCATGAATCTTGATAGATATGGAGATAGGAAGGTGGTCGGATAAGGTGGCATGATGATGAACTGTAGTGGCAGAGCAAGCTTGCCAAAAGGAGAGGGGGGAGAAATGGAACCTATCTAACCTACTGTAGATGCGAGCTTGCCCTAGATAGAGATTGCTCCAAGTAAATCTATGGGGGGGAGCGCACATGGAGTTGTCTGCCCCGTCTGAGAGGTAAAATCTTTTCTTAAATGCAGACTAGGCCTGATACTCGAGATTGGGAAATTGAAGAAATACCCCTCCGAGCTTATCTTGAGGGAATTCTATCATATTAAAATCTCCTCTGAATATCCAAGGCATTGGGGGGAGAGAAGTTGCAAGTTCATACCAAAGGAGAGCCCGTTCTGTGGAGTCATTTGGGGCATATATCGAGCAAATGCCAAAGGGGCCGTGCTAGGATGAGAAGGTGGCCTAGGAAACTCTATGCCCAGAATCTGAACCGCTTTGAAGGATTTTAGTTTTCTAATAGGGTGAGAGGAGAATGGCCACTCCTCCTTTCCCACATGCATGGGATGTCGCTAGGAGTGAGGAGTGAGGAAGAAACCAATGGGCAGAATAGGATAAAAGGTCGGCGGAAATCTTAATTTCTTGAAGGAGAATGAAATCAAAAGTCAAATTAAGACTAGATATAAAGTCACCTGCTCACTTCCATCGAAGCCTATCAGTAAGGCCTCGAACGTTCCAAGAAAGGAGATTCATGGGGAAACCAGGGGTAGGTTGGATGGGAGGGCAACAAAAGGTTTGGGAGTTGAAGTATCAATTTCCTTTGATCTTGACAGGATGGCAAAGGAGTTGTTGGTGGGGACAAGGGCCATGGAAGTGTCTAGTGAAGAGGAGGTGGAGGAAGAAGTAGAATGAAGGGAAGCTTTGACTCGTTTCCTACCACTGGCCACCACGAACTCATCCTCCGAGAATGAGTTCGTGACAACGTTTGAGGGGATGACCTGGGTGGAGGTGTGAGTACCTGACTGTTGTTTCTGTAGCTTGGAGCGGCTAGACTGAGAGGAGGATTTAGGAGTTGTTGGGAGAGGAGATCCGAATTTAAAGGATACTGAGGATGGGCCTACTGGTGGTGTGACTAGGGAACCAGTCTTTTGAGAGGCTACAGATTGCTTTTTCTTGGCTAGGATGGGACACGCCGAGATATGATGCTCGGCCTTGTGACAATAGCTACATGAGTTTGGAAGGTAAAAATAGTCCACTTTTTGGGTAAATATTTTTCCACCAGCACCGAGGTTTAATGAGGTCTTCCAACGGGCTATATCTAGTTCAATATAATAACGGCGAATTTGAGTTCCATTGATTGCCTTACAATGATCGGAAATAATAGGGCCCAGGGTGCTGACAATGTCCCTCTCAACAGAGGAGAAAATGAGTGGAAGATTAGGCAGTTCTATGTAACAAGGAATTATATTAAAAGAGGGGTCATTGACATTAAAGTCAAAACTCCAGGTGCGTGCGATAAGGGTTGCATTTCTAAATTTTTTTGAGAAAGAGCCTTTTCGACCTAGGAAGCATCAGATAATTCTACCAGAATGAAATGATGAGCGTAGTAGCGAGCATGAGAAACCTGAATGCCATGGGGCTGAAGGAGGCTATGGACTTGAGTGTTTAAACTTGGAGACCGTGGTAAAAATCCCACAATTTGAAAAAACAGAAACCGAGATGTGAAATCTTTAGAAATTGCCTCAAAAATATCATCCGGTAAAATAAAATCAAGTTGAGGTGAGGTAGATGAACTTCCCTGAGGAAATGTTGAAGCTGATGAATCCATATTTGTGACTTTCCCACACCTAGGGCGTGCGCATTCCTGACACAGTTCTACAACCTAGACTGCAGGAAAATCCTCACCACCAGTGTGCGTGTCCACCCACCGCGAGCAAGGGCCTAGACAGCACGGCAGAAAGAAATAAAACGGCCAAGAGAAACTTAGGAGGCAGAGCAAGAGGGCTCTGCAGTGCAGCGGTGCCCAACGGGAGAAAAGAACGCCCAACGGTTAGTTTCTGTTCAGCATCTGGAGGCAGAGCGCTGGAGGGCTCCGCAGTGGAGCAGCAGAGCGGCAGTGGCAAAGCGCAGGAGGTAGAGCATAGCGGCCTTGATCTGCTCAACAATGGCGGTAGTCAAACCCTAGCGCCACCTCATGGTAGGTAGATCGCAGTGGAAGATCTCATTCATCGTCGAGCGTAGTACTTGATTCACACCAATTTAGAATTACGGATCAATTGTTACGGTTATGCTACGCAAGCGGATGTAGCAGAGGTGGCTGACCCAAGCACCGATCTGGATCTCCGGTCTACCATAAAATTTTTGATGCAAGTAATTATGATTTTCATCATATTATAGCTTTGGGCGTTTGGTCTAGTGGTATGATTCTCGTTTTTTTTTATGATGAACCCCTACTGGCCACTAAGAGCTTAATGCATATAGCAGAGGCCATTTAGATTTCTCGTAGGCATCACAAGGAAAGCGGTCTACCTAGGCTTAATTTAAACAACTTTCCTAAGTTCTTAGGAGGCTATGATTTAGATTTGCAACATCATTTACAAGCCTTCTGTGACGCTTGTGTATGGAACAACATTGAGAATGGGTGGCAAAGGCTTAAGCTCTTCCCTATGACACTCGTTGGCCAAGAAAAAGTGTGATACAAGTCTTTAAAACCAAATTCAATTCGTTGTTGGCCTACAATGGTAAAACTCTTCAACCGAAGATATCAAACCTATGCAAGAGTGTCAGCCTTAAGGAGACAAATCCAAGTCTGGAAACAAGGGTAACATGAACCCTTGGATATGGCCTTAGAAAATGTTACTCTTTGTTAAACAAATGCCTAGGCCATGGGTTCTCCAAGGAAAGGCTAATGTGTCACATCATGGATGGGCTCTGTAACAAAACGAGGGAGACCATAGGGATGCATGCCTTAGGTCAACTATATGAACTACGAAACCATAAATTCCAATAACTTATTAAGTAGGTAGCAAAAGAAGAAGGAGAAATAGCCAAATGGGAGAATGTTGAAAAATTTCAACAAGACCAAACTCTTGAAATAACAAAAGTCCATAATCATGAAGAGGAGAAATCAACTCATCTCAAGGGGGTGAAACCATCCCCACCTTTGCCAGTACTAAAATCACTATATGAAATTGAGGTAAAGATCAATAACATGACGGAGTGGGTACATGAAAAATGTGGAGAATATGCAAACATTATTAGAGGGAGAACCACACAAGATAACATTAATGATCAAAACAAAGAGAGGATACCAAACCTAGAAATAGGACAAAACACCATTCGATAATTAGAAAGAAGAGTTGAAGGAAATAAAGATAGGGGTTCATCTACAAATCATAAGTATCAATGCGATGTTTGCCTGTATGATCACCCCAAAGGCTAATGCCCAATCTTGTCACATCTGCATGAGCGTTGGGGAAGAATGCTACATCCAAATTCCATACAGAAGTACTATGCTCAACAGCAGTGGCAAAACCCCCAATTGTGAGGGAGGCCATTGTCAAACTGGCCACATCCTTCGTATTACTTGAAACCAAGTGCTTATTACGTTCAACACTTTATTTTTGCAATTGGATCAACATCCTCTACTTCAACTCATCGTTATTACTCTCCTAAGTATCATCAACCCATGTCCTCTCCCATAGGGTTGTCACCTCATGTTTCTTACACTCCTCCTTACTCCCAATATTCTCATCCTTCACCTCCTTCTGCATCACCACCAGTTGTACTAGAAGGTTTTGCACCATAGCACCAGCCATCAAACATTACTTGTACTACTATTATCAACAACAATGGGAGTCCTCCACAATGTTGAAAGTGTCCTTTCTTTAGGCATGGCCATAGGTAGAGACAGCACAGTTCTGAAACCACTATATCCTCCAACTCAGCCCAAATCCAACACTGTGATGCAGCTTCCTCTTCAAAGTCAATGCTTCCTATTACCTTATCCAGGCCACCAATTAATACTTCAACAATCATGTGGCCCAATAAATATAACAACGTGAAGCATATCGATCCTTGCATACCATCTTATGATCATGGGTGTCATAGTGGGTTAGCTTCTTATCACATGACCACATCTTATAATCTACCCCACTATGCCTACTTTAATCAAGTGTATGAACCCCAATTTGGGTACATTCCTGCTACTACACTAAAAGACACCTAGTGGTTTGGATATGATCGGACCCCAATATTTCCAACATACATGGATCCTAACTTTTCATTTATTAATTCTCGCCATGATCAAAGGTTTAGTCATGGGGGATATCCCCCATTCTAACAAGAAGAATTAGTAAATGTTTTTCCTTTTCTTTGATTTTACAATTATTTGTTTTCTAATTTCTTATTTTTTAATTTGTTGTTTTATCTTTTTATGGGTAATCTCATCTGTGAATAAAATACTCATGTAACCCATTGGTTGAGGCATTGTTCTATGTTATCAAGTTACATGTGACTAATTATTTGGATAGTGAGCCACAACATCCATCCACCCATTCTATTAATAAGAGGTTCTTGCTTTGAGGATGATAATATTCTTGTTATCATCAAGACATAAAGTAACTTTGTACTTATTATGCCCAGAGCAAAGAATGATGAACTAAGAGTGAATGGAAAGGGTGTGACATCAAGGGGACTTGTGAATTCTCTTTAATGACATTTTTATGTACCATTATGTAGCTTGATTGTACTAAGATCTTTGTAGATCTAACAAACAATGAGAGTAAGAGTGGTAATAAAGGCAATCAAGAAAGGAATGCAATGTTGTTTTGGGGGGTCCCACTGAAAAGACATGCACCCATGCCTGAAGGTTGTTTGCTTCTCCTAATCACCGTTGGGAAAGACATAGTGCAAAAGTGGCCAAAAGAATAAACAAAAAAGAAGGAAGAGAAGCAGAAAAGAAAAGCTCAAGAAAAATGTGCCGCAGAAAAATTCGAATCACTCCTACCTTGTGCAAAACACCAAATGATTGTACACATTACTATCATGATGCTCTTATGGTTGTCTATCATTGGGATGAAATTATGAAATGTTACTAATCAAAGGTATGGACTTGGTTTTGATCTTAAAGTGAAAGGCTAACGGTATTTTAATCACGCACAACACTTAGGATTCATTATGCCAAGGGTAAGTTACCTAATATCCCGATCTTTGCAATCTCTTCTGCAATTCATCTCATTTCACAGTTTAGATACTTCTAACTTGTGTCTTGTGTGGCATAGGATTCATACCTCATAGTAGTGGTACTTAACATATGTGTGTTTTGTTACATAGGTGTAGGTTGCATTTAAGCCTTCTAGTGCCTACGGACATGTTAAGGTGTGGTTAAGCAAGTGAATTATAGGTTGGAACCTACTTTGGGGAGGATCCACTTGCGTGACTTTTACAATTTGTACTTGTCACACACCACCACATCATTTTATATCCTCTGAGTATTCCACTACCAAATCTATTCTTTCCTTTATCATCATTTTAATCGAAAATTCCTTAGAACCATCACATGTTCTTTTTCCTCATCCTTTTTAAAGAACTTCATTATATGACTCCACTTCATTACACTTTTGGTGCTTCAATCTTCACTTGCCCTTACCCCAAAGCTTTTGAATCTACCTCAAATCCTTCAATTTTGGCCCTAAAACTCAAAAAATCATCAATTCTCCTAAGTACCCTATCTTGGTAGGGATGTGATATTGGGTACCTGATATTAGGTCTGACGTGATACTGGGTATGCGCTATCATGTACATGATATCGTGTCTATAAAAACTATATATATAGGACCCCTGCACACTATAGAAGTTATTTTCAACAATTGACATAGGGGGAGTTCAAATTTTCTTCGACAATTTTCAATGATTTGCAAAACTAAATTAAACCTTCAATATTTTGCTCTTCGATGCTCTGATTTATTTTTTGATTGAACCTAATTAAACCTAGAGTGTTCAACTTAGTCATGGGGGAGGGGTACTATAGAACTTGTGCATAACTTTTTCAAAATTTGTTATTGCCTGAAGGATATCATAGGGGTAAGTACTATCATAATTCACACCAAATTAATTTTCTCCCTTCACCCAAGCCATCTAAGTTATTATATGAGTTACCTGAATAGATCAGGTTTGACATTAAACTTTTAGGGCAACTTCTTTAAAAAATTTCTAACTCTGAAATCATACTAAGCAAAGAATTAAACATTTATCAAAGGCAATGAGTAAGGTATAAGATAATGAAATTTGCTTAAATAACCTTACTAATAATTGGTCCTTGTGTGATTTTAGATGGCTCCTAAAAGAGGATAGCAAGAAGGACTTTCTCAAGGTGCAACTAAATGCCCAAGAGGATGCAGAGGCTAAGAACCTCAGTAGAACATGTAGAGTAGGAGTCACAATCATTTAGCATTCATCAAGAAACCCTTGTGATAGTGCAATATGGCTATGTAGAGTGTGGCAAAGTTAGAGCCTCGGAACCAGGGCAACATCTTATGCTATCCTCTCAATGTCTCCAAGCCTTTCAGGAGAAGCCCACCTTTACAACTATGATAATGGAGCTCAATTTTGGGCCTTTGACTAAGTTCACCCCTGAACTAGTGAAGACTCAACTGAAGGCATCTCCACTATTGTCCCATCCTCTTAGAGAGTGGTGATTGATATTTGGGTAAAATGTATCAATTCTGGCATGGCAAAGAGAAAGGCACTGTTGCCAATGTAGGTGGTGTCTCCATTGATTTTTCTGCAAAAGCCATTGCAGAAGTTCTAAATCTTCTAAATAAGGGATTAAAAGTTGCTCATTTGTTCACTCACTCAAACACAAATGTAAGGAAATTATGGTTGAAATAGGCCTACAACAAGAAGAATAAAGTTTATGGAGAATTAACCTTGGAAGAGAGGATCTACATTAAGATTGGCACTTATCACCTTTTCGCCACCAAAGGTTTAAATAGATTATCTACTTATGTAGCATGGGGCAGTGCAATTTTGATGGAAAAATTTAATGCGAATATGCCCCATTTATATTTGATAGAGATATTAAGGTAATTTGAATAAAGGAAGATAGCGAAGCTTTCTTTTCCTTTTCCTTGTCTTATCAGGAAGCAGTGCAGATGTGCTGGGATCTTGGGCTACATAAATGATGTTCCTAGAAAAGCCCAAAATGCTTCATATGCTGAACTGCTCAAATAGCTGGTGCCTAGGAAAGATGCTAGCAAGTAGTTAGAATAAGAGAAAGAGCAAACAGTTGGGCCCACTATGCCTCAAACGATAGGATCTAACCAACAATAAGAAGCAGCGCCTAGCACACAGCCCATAGGCCAACAAGTCCATCAGTCGCCACCACTGCAACAAGACTATTGGCCATTTATCAATCATCTTTGAACAATCGTTGAGACAGCCAGTTGGGGAAGCCGTGATGTCGAAAACTTATTCAAGGTCATTGACGATATCGTACAGCCCACTATTTTAGTTGACCCTACAAGTGAACATATTTCATTAATTTCAGGAGGAGAGTCCCAATGGTCTTAACAAATCTCTGGGAATGTTGCATCTTTTTAGTTCAAGTTGGAAATTGATGAAGGAGCCATGGTGGTGGTCATGCAGCACCAAGATGTGGCAGACGTAGCAAAGGTGGTCGTAGACTCTATCAAAGAATCATTTAACATTCCTGTTATGCCACCAATAGATTTCATAGGAGCACATGATGCTCAAACTTTGGCTAATCCTTCAATGACTCCTGTGGAACATGAGGATGCTTTGGATCGCTTTCTGCAAATAGGACAAGTTATGACATCCTTATTTGACATTCCCCAAGATGTCACCATAGCTGATGAGTGGCGAGATACCCCTACACTCAACCATACGAAACAAGCGTAGCATGCGCAATCTGGTCGAACTCTGCAGAAGGATTAGTTGTGGCACCTAGACAGTTATCCTTAGGTCACAATTTGCTATCTTCCCACCTGGACTAGTATTATATTTGTCACATATGGTTTAGTCTAGAGTGAGGTGTATGATGTGTTCCTAATTCTAATGCCACTCCTGAAGACAGTGGAAAATGATATTAACTAAGCTAAGCTAGGAGGGAAAGGGTAAGAAAATCTAATCTAGCCTAAGTGTGATGAGTAACCGATTCCTTGATCAACCGTACACATCTTGGACCTCGTGCATGACTATCACTGGGATTACCAAGCACAGATCCTAGGTACACCACTAGGCTACCAAGTAGTCAGACTTAATGCTCGTAATCAAGTCATACTCATTCCACATTTCTAAGAGAGAAATCAATAAATAACATCAAAATAAATAAATAAAGTGACTACTGCAATGATGAAGTAATCTCGATCTTTATTGCTGGTCATGTGTGTGTCCAAGTACATCACACTTGAATAAAGAATGTCGTACAATTACATTCACCACACTACGGGTAGACACAAGAAAAATAAACTATCTCTGGAGTGGCCAAACTGCCAGAGCTTCGCTACTTCTAACTCCTAATACCTAAAACTGGGAAAGCCACCTCTTATTTATAGAAATTGCTGCACACTACGATCTTGCGTAAGCAATATCACGGCTACTAATACAATAGGGCTGTGATATCACGGCTGCGATATCATAGCCAGCAAATTCATGACTCATCAATAGCACAATCAAACCTCATTTCCACCAAAGAAAAATTGGTCATGGTTGAAGTTAGGGTCAAGCATGCAGAAGGAGAGTTGCAAATATTGCAAGAAAAGCTTATCGCCCTACAAGCTAAACAACAGGATTCTTCTCAGTTTATCACAGTTGACCAATTAGACATTTTTAGTACCTAGCAACTGAATAAATTATTGGAAGAAAATAAAAGGATGGCAAGGGAAAAGGAATAGGCCAATTGGGATTCTTTAAAGGCACAAACTTAGGCATATGCACATGTTAAAGCTCTCAAGGCCTTATAAGAGAAAAATAAATTACTTACTGCTAAAAATTTTTGGTTGATCACAATTGAGAAACAAAAGAACATTCTCGAAGAAAGTCTCTAATAAATGCGAGAACAACTAGTTTGGGTCAACCAAGATATGAATCGCTTAGCCAAGGAGAATAGAACCCTCTCAATGGAGGTAATCCATGCTATCTGACAAAATATGGCCATAGAAATAAGTGTGTGGCAAAATGAGGCCAAAAAGCCAGAGAAGTTAAAAGAACACTTTTGTGACCAAGTGGGAATGTACAAGAAAATCATCGAAAAAGAGATTCATATGGCTAAAGCCCAAATTAATTCTTTCAGTGTTCAACACACTAACTGGCAAGCCATACTAGATACTTATGCCTTCGCCCACCAAGAAAAATTGAAAAGTTAGGACATGTTGGGACTTAATAGAGTACATGGAGTTAGCAAAACTACAGTATGCCAACTTGGCCATGTTAACAACAGGGTGTCCAAGAACTAAGCTCAAGAAGTAGGTAGCTGCCACCTATGCTAAATATGAGATGGAGTTTGCAAAACATAAGAAGACATTACAAAAATTAGAAGTAGTAAATTCTAAATTAGAGGTAGTAAAGGCTAATTACCAAGGTCAAAAAGATGTGGCAATAGATTTGGCTTATGACTTATGGATTATCAGGAACTCAAGGATAAAGCTAGAGCTTATGAGAAGGAACAACAGCTATTTGCAGCATCATATGTCAAGGCTAATCAAATGTTCCAACAATTGTCATGTTCGTGGGAAGTGCTGACTCCATCAAACATCCTTGGACAAAGAAGGAAAACATGTAGGCACTTCTTCAAAGGTATCCATTTCAGAAGCCTAGAGCATAGGACAAAAGAAGGAAGCCCATGGAGGAGCCACCACCACTAGGAACCACATGAGTTTCGCAAATTTTGTATTTTGTGTTGGTGTCCAGAATTTTTTTTATCTAGTCCCACAATGCAGCATGAAATAGTCCATGTTTATTCAATAATTCCATACATATCCACTATTTGTAATCAAATGAATTTATTCCTCATTTTTTTAACTTGAGAACGAGTTTTTATTCAGTTATGGGGGTATCATGAATTGTGGTTTGCCAAGCCCCAATATTGGGTATGCGATATTGCAGCCTAGATATGATATCATATACACGATATCATGATTCCTTTGTTAGCCTATAAATATAGCAGTCAAGCACACAATGAGGGAATCTTTTGGATCGATTAGAGAGTCTTTTAGTCAATTTTTAGTTTTTAGTTCTTATAGTTAGTTTTAGTGTTCTTTCCAAGTGCATGCCCAGAGTGTGATGCTTGTAATTGTATGGAACCTTTGTTCAAGTGTGATGTACTTGGACACACACACGATTGGCAATAAAGATTGAGATTACTCTGTCATTGTAGCATTCACTTAGCTTTTAATTTATTTTAATTATTTATTATTTATTACTATTTTCTTAGTTAATATTTATTTTATCGTCATGTACTATTCTTGTTATTAACGCAGAATGAGTACGCCTTAATCATGAACATTTAAGTGTAACTACATGGTAACCTAGTAGCATATTGAGTAGTGCTTCGAGTGATGTGTGCTTGGTAATCTCAGAAGTAGTACACAAAGTCCAAGATGCATGCTGATGATTAAGGATAGATGCTCATCACACTTAGGCTAGCTTAGATCTTATTTTCTATTGCCCATTAGCTTAATTAAGTTATATTTTATTGTTCTTAGGAGTAGCATAGTAGTAGGGACCACATCATACACCTCACTCTGGACTAAACCATACATGTCAAAGCAATTACTAGTCAATGTGGGAAGACAACAAATCGCAATCAACATATAACTATCTAGGTGCTACAACTAGTCCATCCGTAGAGTTCAACTAGATCACATGTACATGCATGTATTCGTATGGTTGAGTGTAGGGGTACCTCACTACTCATCAATGAGGATATTCCCACTTCCAATCCATGCTTCCCACTGCAATCATAATAAAATTTTCAATTCATATGCAATTTTTAACCCATAGCTAGTAAGTACATTGTCTTGTCAGTGGTTACACTTGGCTAGGTTATAATTGTGATAGATTGATTCCTTTAGGAGTGTTAGTGGGAAGACTAATAAATAGCATAAAATAGATAAGTACATTAAATTTAAAAAATTTCAAATAGGATGAAATGCTTGAAGAGGATGTAATAATTCACAACAATAAAGAGGAAAGTTCATTGGAAAATGTTGTGAAGATATGCACAATTGGATGTCATTGATGAGATAAACAAAAGGAGTTGATTGTAAGAGTGTCTAAGGATAAAGAATTGAACTAACCCAACCAAAAGATATGTAGGTGATCCTCCCCGAAGTAGACATAGGCCTTTTATTACCCTTACATAACTTCAAACGAAGAAGTTTGTGGGCCCCATGGATGATTAATGATTATGGAAGGTTAAGTACAAAAACCTAGAAGAAACTACCTAGGAATTTTGACACATCAAACTAGGACATCAAACAAGAACATGAAACTGACAGTGAAGTGAAACATGGAAAGCATAAATGGAGGACTGGAATGGAGTTCCTAATTAAGGTTACATGAAGTATGAATTTTATGGTTAAATGACTTGATAAGATCCATCCTTAGTCCAAACCAAAACCAACCACATTCAGTGACTTTGCATAATCATCTAAGACCTATCCATCCCCCTGAGACATAAGAGTGCTTCCATAGAACAACTATAGTTCCTTATTAGAGAAGAAAAGAGAAGTAGGAAGTGAGCAAGGACCCTAGTTAGAGGGGACCTTCAGGCATGGGTAACATGTCTTTCTAGCACCATAACCAGTGTTTGTAGCCCACTTATTTTGTTTAAGTGGTGTGCTTTGAATTCCCATCATTCTTTTTTGAAATGAAAACCACACTATGCAAATATGTATTCAACTTCCTTTTATTGGTCGACACAGAATGGTTAAGAAATCCATGAAAACACACATGCACCCAAGCAAGTGGAAAAGCACAAAGAATACCGAATCCCCTTGAAGTCACAGCTTGTTCAAACCTTTGAATCCTTTCCAATTCCAGAAACTACCAAATTCACAAATTTGTTATAGTTCTATTAATGAAAAAGGGACTACACATTTCAAGAACAAGGAAAACCATAGAGTTTGTGGATGGGTAGATATATTGGACTCATTACTTGTTGCATGAAAAGAAATCATGTCTTCATTATCAGTAAAAAAATTCAAAGCTAGAATCTAGACACTAACAATCAAATAACTAAATAGTACATACCACCTTCAAGCAACAAATTACCACTGTGCCTAGCACTTATTAACAAAAAGTTAGAAAATCACACCAAAATAAAAGAAAATATAAAAGAAAGTGTAAAATATTCAAGAAATAAAAAATGTACTAATGATGTTGTAAAAAAAATTAGAAAAGATTAATAACATGAAAATAAGAAGATGTAAGATAAAGAATGTGTAAACAAAAGTTGCAAAATAAAAATGTGTAAAACAAAAATGGTGAAAAACTAAGGAGCCGCTTATATAGCTAACATGAATGGACATCTCCCCCATGACTAAGTTGAAAGGAGAAGATTGAAAATATTGAGCATGGTTGTCCATTCGATGAGGCGTGTGTTGTATTAGTTGGCTTATGCTCATGGAAAGGTTTGACTTGTTGTATGTTGACTAGTTGCTTCTTGTTTGGGCTCTTAGGTGTGTAGATCATCATGGCCCCAAAAGAAAAATTTTCATAAATTATATAAGGTCCTTTCCACAATGTTTAGAACTAGTTCATTGAGATACATGTGTGGGATTCCAGTAGATAACTTTATCTCTTAGTTGAAGTCTGACTTTTCTAATTTTAAGGTCATGATGCTTTTTGTTGTAGGCCTTGTGCAATGTGTTAGATGATAGGACCACCAATCAATTTTCATCTAGAAAGTTGAGATTTATTAGTCTTTCTTTTTTTACTAGACTCAAGTCAAGGTTGAGGTTACAAGCTATTGAAAGTCTATAGAACTTAGATTGAATAGGAAGTATTAGTAATTTTCCATACATAAGCTCATAGGGAGAGTAGCCTATAGGAAGTTTCCATGTTAAGCAGTGGACCCAAAGGGTGTTTTTAAGTTTTGTGCTCCAATCCTATATTTGCTAATAGTTTTTGTTAGAATCCTTGTGATTTTCCTATTGGTAACCTCAACTTGACCATTGGCTTGGGGTGGTAGGGTGTTGTGAGTTTATGTTCAACTCCCAAGTGTTGTATTAGCTTCCAAAAGGTAGTGCTTGTAAAGTGAGTTCCATTATTAGAAATTAATGCATGTGGCACACCAAACCTATTTACAACATTTTTTTGTACAAACCGAGCAGTAATACAAGATGTATAGTTAGTGATGGCTACTACTTCTACCCATTTTGTACAATAGTCAACAATGACTATGATGTATGCCTTTTCATTTAACATGGGTGTGATGGGACCTATGAAATCAATGTCCAAGATGTTGAAGGATTCTAGTGGTTGAATCCATTATTAAGGTCCCTCCATTGGAGTAGTCATTCCACCATCTCGTTGGCATCGTTCACAATAGCAGACATATTAGTGAGAATCCCTAATCATTTTTGGCCAATAGTACCCTACCATTAAAATCTTAATGGCTGTGTGCCTCCTAGCATAGTGGCCTTCGCAAGGACCTTCATGAGCATCTTGGAGAATGCGTAGTTGATCAGCATCAGGGATACATCAACAAACAAAGCCATTAGTGCACACCTTGTAGAGGTGTTTGTTCATCTCCATAAAGCATTTTACCTAGTGAAGAAATTGTTGTTTCTTCTGGTGATCCAACCCTTGTGGCATCTCTTGAGTGAGAAGATAGATGAGAATGCCATCATACAATTTAGGTTCATTGGGAAATTGTTTGGTTATAGCCCTAGCAATGAGGAGTTCATCAAAAAACATATTAGATAATGGGCTTTCTTCCTTTTGTTGTCCCATCGTAATTGAGATAAGTGATTAGCAACCACATTCTCAATACCCTTTCAACTTATCAAATTCTTGTAAGATCATTAGCCATCGTATGACATGAGAGCTCACCATTGAGTTATTCATCAAGAAGTAGATGGCACTATGGTCTGTGTGCACAAACACTTTATATCTAAGCACATAATGGCTAAACTTTTTTATAGCAAACACCACTGCCATCAGTTCTTTTTCTATGATGGTGTAGTTTAGTTATGCACCCACAATGCTTTGGTTAGTGTAGTGGATGTAATATGAACATTTATTATCATCCATTTATGTAAGCACAGCTCCCAAGGTATAATTTGATGCATCTATCATAACATGAAACAATCTAGACCAATCAAGTGCTTGTAGAATTAGAGTTTCTACAAGTTTCTCTTTCAGCTATTGGAATGCTTGTTCACATTCTGTGGTCTAGATAAATGGAACATCTTTCTTTGTCAGCTCCACCAATAGTTTTGTGATCTTAGAGAATTTCTCTATGAATCATCGATAGTAGCCAATATGTCCAAGGAATGATTGTGAATCTTTGACAATGTTTGGTTGGTAAGTTATTCCTTGGATGACCCTTATTTTTTTGGGGTCAACCTCAATTCTTGCTTGTGATATTCTATGCTCCAATATAATGCCTTCTTAGACCATTAGATAACTTTTTTGCCAATTGAGCTTAAGGTTTGTCTTAATGCATTGTTTCAGTACTTGCTTAAGGTAGTCCAGGGCTTGCTCAAATGTAGCTCTATAGGTGGAGAAGTCATCCATGAAGAATTTCCCACCACTACTGATTTTCTATTGAAAATTGCTTAAAACCAAGAATTGGAATGTAGCAGAGGCATTACACAAACCAAAAAGCATCTTGTGATATGCAAAAGTCTCCTAGGGACTTCTGAATGTTATCTTGGCTTGGTCCTTTGGTGCAATTTGAATTTGGTTATAGCCACTATAACCATCTAGAAACCTATAGTAGCAATGCCTAGATATTGTGTCTAACACTTGATTAACCAATGGTAATAGAAAATGATCCTTGAATGTTTCCATATTTAGTAGCTAAAAATCAATGTAGACTACCACTTACCACCTTTCTTGGGTACAATAACAATTGGACTCACCCACTCACTATCCGTAATGGGATAAATGAACCCCATCTTAAGGAGTTATTCGATTTCCTTTTTGATGATCTGATTCAGTTTGGAGTTCAATCACCTCTGTTGCTACCTCTTTCGCTTCTTGGTCAGATTAGTGTAAATGGGATGCTAGCATGTCCTAGGATCAATCCTTGTGAGTTCAAGATATGACTAAGCAAAGGCTGTTAACCATTTTTTAACCACATTCAATAGCATCTTTTTCTATTCTCAAGCAAGATTTGCATTGATTATGATCGGCTTCCCATTCTTCAAAAATACATATTCCATGCCAGTTGATAGAATTCTTAGTTCAAACTGCTCCTACTTGAAATTTTTAGAAATTTCCAACTATCCCCAATAGGTATCATCATTTGTATCATTAGAGAGTTAGTGATGAACATGATTTAGTTCATCCATGCCTATGATATATGCACATGTTAGGCTCTCAGTTGATTCCATGCAAAGTGAAACACCGTGAAAATTATGAGTTGGCCTCAGGCAAAGATTTGCAATTCAGGAAAGGGTGCATCTCAGAATTCCGGAGGGGAGAATAAGACAGAGCAACACTAAGAGGCGCGTAGCATAAAGTCCTCGACTTCTTGTGCAGATTCCTAATCTTTCTATGCTTTTTTTGTTTATGCTATATCACGCTACGTAGCGTAATGGCACCTAGCATGATTTTTCTTAAACATAGTCCGGCATCAGAAGGATAGTTAATTCAGCATAGGGAGAAGCTTAAGCAGCGTGATATGCGACTTCTTGTGTATTTTGCTAAGTCTTTTGTTCAAGGCCAGGTTTACGCTCTGTTACGCACGGCAGCGTAATGAGCTCCAAAACAGTCAAAGGCAAGGTCTAAGAAAGTGTGATTGCTCATCATACGCTCATCACGCAACGTAGCGTATCATAGCGTATTGCATCGCCAAGTTAGACATCGTCCACGCTTCATTACGCGCAGCTGCGTAAGCAAGCGTAAAATAGGTTAACTCCATTGTTCCCATGTTACGTTATGCTCATACACACAACACAGCATGAATGAGCGTAATATCACCCAAAGACAGTTGAGGCATGCCTGACACGCATCTCTTCTTCACACGCACAATACGCGAACGAGCGTATTGTGTGTAGTCATGAAGTTTGACGCAAAAATGGTCAAGTCAATAGTATCCAAAACATTCGGGGCACACGTCATCAGGGTTGCGCCTTTTTCACAGGGCCTCGCAGCCTATAAATACCCTAGTTGACAAAGATACAAAGGTTGGCAAATCAAAGAAGCAAAGGCATCTTTCTGAGCATTGGAGCACTTATCACTTTTGAGCAGAGGTACAAAGAGCAGCGCTTTGGCAATTGTGGACAGCATCACCTTCCGGCAGAAACAAAGCGTAGTTCGCTTTGAGCACCAGCGACAGGAGTAATCACTCTGCTGGGAAGACTCTATTGGTCAGAAATAGTTGATCGGTAGACGTCAGAGATTGACCTTCCTTGCATCCCAGCTTTAGCCCACGAGGTAGATCGGACTTCTATTTGGACAGTTTTCTTGTTGTTTTGTGCTTGCTTCACATCCAGTAATCGGGGTCTCCCCACTGTAATGAAATATATAAAATATACCTCTTTCAAGGTAAAGCGTAGATCTTGAAACTACATGCTTCTCTTATGTCAGCCTCCTCTTGCCGTGTTTAGCGTTATCATCGTTGCAATTCATCTATATCATTTTTCCCCTCGTTTTTGTGATTCCTCGAATCAATTGTTTCATGAGATATTCATCAGTTTACTGATTAGTAAGTCCCTGTCTGATCGACAAGACCGTTCAGGGCACCGCGGATTCGTTTTTCCAGCATAGCCCTCACACGGATCCATGGTTAAAACTGTGTACACGGGATTTGTTCAGTATTTTCCAGCTGCCGACATTTTTCGTCGTTACAATTTTCTGGTGCTAGAAGGAGGGTGACTTAGGTTCCGATCTGCCTTTTTTGAGTAGTCCTGTTAGGGATCTATACCCTAAACCGTAGACGTAATACCTCTAAGGAAGTTTACGGTAAATCGTGTGGTGTAGATCGGTCTCAGCAACGATTCCTTTGGAATCCTACAGGGTAGAAAACCTATTTGTGATCTTATTGCCAACCATTCCTTAGATCCGATTACCAGTTATCGTTAATCTTATTGCTCAATGGATTCCTTGTACACGACCATAA
>MNCI01016234.1:0-13301 GCA_015680685.1 Gnetum montanum | reverse complement strand
TTGAAGCGGTATTACATTTAGCAGCATCTACGGTGTCAACAGAAGGTATGGCAACACTCGTCCGCTACGACGTTAAAATGGCACCGATAGTCCGCTACGACGTAAAACTGGCATGCCTTACACGCGTCTGCCATGACGCTAAACTGGCAATGTTCATCCGCTATGACGCTAAACTGGCAAGTTGTAACCGTCCGCTATGACATAAAACTGGTAGTGTTGTAGAGGTCCGCCAAGACGAAAAACTGGCATCTTTTGCACGCGTCCGCCATGACGCTAAACTGGAACAGGTAAATAGCCGTCTGCTGAGACATAAAACTAGCACAGCTTTGTCCTTGGGTCATGACACGAAACTGGCATCCACAGCACGGTCTGCTGAGACCATAAATCAGACACACCACCGTCCGCTACGACGTAAAACTAGCACTTCTCTGTCTGCCTAGACTTTAAACTGGGACCATGGTCTGCTGAGACTTAAAACCAGCAATGACAGTCTACCAGGACTTAAAACTGGGACTTACAGACTTCTGCCATATAAACCAAGCGAGCGTGATCATTTTTGTACAGCTGCACAACAAACAAGGTGGGATACTGGGACAGTCCCAGCGTCGCCACCCCACCGGTATCCTACTGATTCCTCGGATGAGCTGAGAGGCATCTTACTGATCCCTTGGAGATGCCACCGCTGCACCCACTGCAGTGGTAGTACCTCTGATAGTTTAGTCTCGCCAGCTAGAGCCCTGATGAAATCCTCATCGACAACGACCTCAGCGACCTCCGCCACTCATCGCTATCGGACGCCGGCTTCGCAAATTCATCTAGCTGGTTCCCTGTACAACCAGTTAGCTACACTGTGTCTGATGCCTTTTGGCAAAGATATGCTGGACCAATCGTCAGGATTAGCGGCTCCGCCCTCATGCTCCGGCTCCTTTTTCACGACCCAATCGCTTTATCTCGCATCTAACGGCGCTCGTTTCGACGACCTCGCGTCTTGTTCACATGAGCAATGGCATCCTCTATTTTCTTTTGTGGTTGCAAGTTACTTGCTTTGGAGGATGTTGTTCAAAGGTGCATCCATCTGAGCAGTAAAGTACAACAACGTGTCGAGATGGCTGCTCAGGTTCGCCCGACCACTTAGATCTACATGCCTATACCTCTCACAATCCTACCCCTGGCTCTTATTTCCTTCATCCCCACCACCCGCTTCCCATATGCAAAAGCTACATACGCAAGTACCCATTTTTTGCACTCACACTAGCAGAGATACCATAGAAGTGATGCGCCATGCTCCTTTTGCAAGCATTCCTGCTGTAATCAGTGACAGAGAGATCTCAAGCTGATGCGCTACGCTCGTCTGAAAGCATTCCTGTTGACATATGTGTGCGTACATTTCTGTGCATGCAGTAAGCATATTCCATACTCCTACCATCCTGACTTATGTTACGTCTTCCCCGAACCTGTTTCCCACTATGTCATTCTGTCTCCCATTCCCTCCAGCTTTGCTCTTCCATGTTCGCGGGGCAATGCCTGAGTGGCCATAGATGGACGTTGTTCTTGCTTCTATCAATCCGGTGTTTCGTATTCTTTGTCGACATCTTTTGAGTAAGCCCTCCAACCGTCAACAAAGAGGGGCCATTGAAACACCGTGAAAATTGCGAATTGGCCTCAGGCAAAGATTCGCAATTCAAGCAAGGGCATATCTCAGAATTCCGGAGGGGAGAATAAGATAGAGCAACACCAAGAGGTGCATAGCATAAATTCCTCAACTTCTTGTGTAGATTCCAAATCTTTCTATGCTTTTTCTATTTACGCTATATCACGCAATGTAGCGTAATGGCGCCTAGCGTGATTTTGCTTAAACATAGTCCGACATCAGAAGGATAGTTACTTCGGCATAGGGAGAAGCTTAAGTAGCGTGATATGTAACTTCTTGTGTATTTTCCTAAGTCTTTTGTTCAAGGCCAGGTTTACGCTTTGTTACGCACGGCAGCGTAATGAGCTCCAAAACAGTTAAAGGCAAGGTCTAAGAAAGTGCAATTGCTCATCATACGCTCATCACGCAACGTAGCGTATCACAACGTATTGCATCGCCAAGTTAGACATCGTCCACACTTCATTATGCGTGGCTGCGTAAGCAAGTGTAAAATAGCTTAACTCCATTGTTCCCATGTTACGTTACGCTCATACATGTAACACAGCGTGAATGAGCGTAATATGACCCAAAGACAGTTGAGGCATGCTCGATGCGCATCTCTTCTTCACACGCACAATATGCGAACGAGCGTATTGTGCGTAGTCATGAAGTTTGATGCAAAAATGGTCAAGTCAATGGTATCCAAAACATTCGGGGCACATGTCATCAGGGTTGCGCCTTTTCCACAGGGCGTCGTAGCCTATAAATACCCCAGTTGACAAAGATACAAGGGTTGGCAAATCAAAGAGGCAAAGGCATCTTTCTGAGCATTGGAGCACTTATCACTTTTGAGCAGAGGTACAAAGAGCAGCGCTTTAGCAATTGTGGATAGCATCACCTTCCAGCAAAAATAGAGTGTAGTTCGCTTTGAGCACCAGCGACAAGAGTAATCGTTCTGCTGGGAAGACTCTATTGGTCAGAAATAGTTGATCGGTAGATGTCAGAGCTTGACCTTCCTTGCATCCCGGCTTTAGCCCACGAGGTAGATCGGACTTCTATTTGGACAGTTTTCTTGTTGTTTTGTGCTTGCTTCACATCCAGTAATCGGGGTCTTCCCAGTGTAACGAAATATATAAAATATACCTCTTTCAAGGCAAAGCGTAGATCTTGAAACTACATGCTTCTCTTATGTCAGCCTACTCTTGCCGTGTTTAGCGTTATCATCATTGCAATTTATCTATATCGTTTTTCCCCTCATTTTTGCGATTCCTCAAATCAAATCATTTCACGAGATATTCATCGATTTACTGATTAGTAAGTCCTTGTCTGATCGAAAATACCGTTCAGGGCGCCACGGATTCGTTTTTCCAGCATAGCCCTTGCACGGATCCGTGGTTAAAACTGTGTACACGGGATTCGTTCGGTATTTTCCAGCTGCCGACATTTTTCGTCGTTACACAAAGTGTGTTGCTTTTAGAATTAGCAGTCAACCATTAGGTGCCTTCCTATTTTTTGGTTGTTGCATATAGACACCTTTGAATTTCTACTTCTAGTGCACATCGCTTACATGCAGAGATGGATGCTTTTTTTACTAACCAGAGTTTTTGCACACAATTATACCCTGTATCACTGTACAAGATGTATGGAACTCACTTCTTCTTGATCTTCTCGAATGCATTTTCTTTAGATATTTCTAAGGAAATATCTCTGATGCTCATTCTTGTATCAACGATGCTTAACCATGTCCTTCCCGTGATGATTGGGAAGACCCCTTTGTAGTTCTCCACTTTGATCACCAGGAAATTAGTAGGATAAGAGCACCCATAGACAGTAGTCATAATATCTTCTACTAGTCTCAATGGAATAGTGATGGATTGGCTTGCCAATTCTAATATGATATTGCTCTTGTTGAGAGGATGTGGGTTCCATGTAGTATACATCTCATGAGAGATTAGTTTGACACCGAAACCTAAGTCAAGAAGATCTTTGCACGATTCATTCCCAACAATCTGCAAATAAATCAAAGGACTTCTAGGATTTGCTAACTTTCTGGAAAGGTTTCCAACATGGATCCAATTAGATACAACGTGAGTAAGCATCAAAATATGGGTCCTAGGTGGTGTTTGGTTTGAATGGGACTTAAAAGAATTTGATATAGAGAAAGACAGAGGAATAGGATTGTCAACTATAGGTGTATTTGAGGGCTTAGGTAGACTGCATGGCCGAAAGAAAGGTCTTTTCTTTGATCAAGTATTTAAACCATTTGATTGATGAATTGATTGTAGATTAATGACCCTGGTAGCATTGCGTTATTATGGTTGAGCTAGTAGTTCATCGTGCATAGGTGGAGTAGGTGGTAGGTGTGTGGATGAAGGAGGAAGACATGTAGGAATAGGGGGAGGATAAGGATAAGAGGTGGTATCCCTTCTTGCATGTGGAGAATGAGTTCAGTAATAATTAGAAGGATGGTAGTGAGATTAAAAAGTAGAAACATGACTAGAGGAATCACGTGGAGACAAGGATTGCTAAATGTGGTACCCATATGGATTAGGTTATTTGTAAGGGTATTTGTTTCCTTGGTGGTGCTAGTGCCCATGATTGTGGTTGCTGCCACTATTGATATTGCTTATATGGTTGTGGTGGAGTTTGACTTGGATAAGGCAATATTTTGGGTGTTTGCCTTTGTATGAGTCATGGATTCAAAGCATACATCCCAAATTCCTATAGTGTGACACTATGAGGCAACATCCCTTAGGATGTTCATACTAGCAGCCATCACATCCATCATCATCATCTGATTTTCTTTCTGTAACTTCCTCTATTATAGCAATATTATCCTTATCTCTTTGATAAGTATGTTCAACTTCCTTGCGCTTCTTGTGCTCACAATCACCACCTCATTTTTTGGACTCTTCAATAATTTTTAGGACAACTTGAAATTTGCTAACCATGGAATCCCATAACTGATCAACCTTCACTGTATTTTTGATTGAGATTTTTGAAGCGATAAGGTTTTCCTATTCACCACCTCATCAACTACTGATTCTTCCTCATTGTCACAAAATTGAACCTCTCTCTTGTGAATGGAAGGATCACAATTATATTCTTCTACACTTTGTCATTTTCTTCATTCACATTCTTTCTTAGCTACCTGCTCAATTAGTCTTTGGATCTGATGGATGCTTAATTTTGATAGTCACCCTTGGGCATAGATGCCAAGGGTTCTCCTTGTTTCAAAATGAAGCTTATCTACAATGTGGTGAAGTTGGTTCAGTTGAGAATAACCATGGCTAGAACATATATTCATTAAGGAATAATATTGGCTAATGGCGGCATCCAATGGTTCATGTGTTCCTTGTTTCCATTCTTGGATTTGTCTTCTCAAGTTGGACACCTTGGAGTATGTCTAATATTTATCATTGAACAATTTAAGCAATGTACTCCATTGTCTAATAGATTCTAGTTCTAAGGATCGGTACTAGTTTTCTGCTTCTTTAATGAGTGTTCGAGGGAACAACTTAAGTTTTTTCCACTCATTCTTTATGTTCTACAAGGCACATGCATCTTGAAAAGCTTGGAGATGGTTCTATGGATCCGAGTTATATCCCCCTTTGAACTGAGGAATATTGTTCATATTTAGCCTTTGGATCTGACTATCCTTAGAATGCCTTGTTGGAATTCATACTGCCTCTACGATGTTTAGCATGCTTCTGGTAGAAAGTAAAGGCTCATCAAGGCTTTGATTTTGGTGTCTCTAATGCCCTCTACTACCCCTTCATTCATGACATCGTGTCTCTCTTGAATGCTCACACCCCTGGTCTTGCCTTGGTTGATGGTCCCTTTGATCATTTTGGTCTCGCCGGTCACCTTCATCATAGTTGCACCCTCTACAATTTTGATCAAAGCTAGAAGAAGAAGATGATGATGATGAAGGTGAAGAGGAAGGAGGACTAGCACCATCACGGTACTTGATACCACCTCTTTGGTGATTGCCACCATGATCACGATCTTGTTTCTTGTCCACATCCCTACCTTGACTTGCATCTTTGGATCCTTTTTTGTCATTGGATCCATTCTTACCAAAACTAGGATTGTGAATTGTGGACTATAGGTTTTGGTTTTGACCTCCTTCACAGAAGTCAAAGAGAGGAATTTCATTGAATGCAAAACCCCTAGAGAAGGGCTTTCAACCATCTTTTTGGTATAGTAGGAATGGGGAATCATTAAATCCTTTTCCTTTTGCAAATTCATAATGTTATTCTAACTAGCAATCCCTAAGGTGTTGTGCCGTAGTGGGACAATAATCCTTGGCAGGACTATCTTGCACAACATACTTAGCATGAAGTTCCTAGAGACCCCATCGTTAAGCATTTTTTGGAGCATTGCAAGAATGGATTGATCGAGTGGCAACACAATGTTGCCCTCCATGTCACACTACCGCAATTGTTCATCTTGGTGTAGGATGAAGGTGCAATTTGGTACATACTCATTAAGATGAGCATATACCACTCAGTATTGTTGAGGCATTGGCAAATGTACTTTGTTAGACTTGGGAGGAGAATCTCTCCTATGAGGAGTGATGAGATGCGATATCGCATGCACCGCAATATCGCATCGTCCCCTGCGATATCGCATACGCGATATCGCGGTCCACCGCCAAATCTATAAATAAGAGGTGGCACTCCCCTCATCTTGGTCTAGAAGTAGTGAAGCTTTGGTATTTTGATCACTCCAGAGATAGAATAATTTTCCATGTGCCTACAGTAGGAGTCCTAGAGTGAACGGATTTTTATTCGAGCAACATTGTACTTGAACACAAGTTGTGTACGGCAATAAAGACGAACTTGATTAGATAAACCTTGCAGTGCATGGAATAGGATTTTATTTAATTACTATTTATTACTTTCCTAAAATGCAGTACGAGTATGACTTGAGTACGAGCATCTAATGATGTGTACTATTAGTCAAGGAATCGGCTGCTCGTCGTATGTGGTATGAGTACGACTTGATTATGAGCATCTCGTGTGACTACTCAGTAACCCAGTGGCATATCCAGGATCTACGCTTGGTAATCCCAGTGGTAGTCGTGCACGGTGGATGTGTACAGTTAGTCAAGGAATCGGTTGCTCATTGCACTTAGGCTAGATAGATTCTCTCAACCCTTTCCTCCTAATTAAGTGCCTCAATACGACCACTTCGAGCATGTGCATTACATGTGGTGATCCCAGTAACGTTTAGTGTTTGGTGGCCACAGTTGCATCAGTTCAGGGTGTGTACGGTAAGTGGGAACGGATGCTGACACTAGTTAATTTAGACTTAGTCCTTAGTTAGAGTTAGTTAGCTCTCTCAACCCTTCACCTTGATAGCATAGGAGAAAAACCAGAAAAGACCATAAAAATCATATACCTCAAACTTACTTAACCATACATCGTGACAACAACAAGTAAGTCTGGGAAGACAACGAATGATTAACCCCAAGTGTTCCATGGGGCGTTTAAGCATTTAGTCTGTGGAGTTCGACCGGATCGTGCGTGCTACGCTCGTTTCGTATGGTTGAGTGTAGGGGTACCTCGCCACTCATCAAGGAGAAGACATTTTATGTTAGAAAAAATAAAAATGCAGTGTGCTTCTAAAAATTGTGGTAGTAATCTTAAGATGTGATATGACTCTAAGGTTTGTTTCAATGATTTGAATAATTTTCACTAAGTCCTAGATAGCGCACAAAACAGCTAAAAGGTCCTTGGCAATGGTTCCAATGATGAGTAGTGAGGTATGCCCAACCATACATGCATGCTCGAGGTGGTCATGCTTGTGTTCATTAACAACTAAAAATTAATTGCTTAATTAAAGTGAATTAAAGTGAAATGCACGGAAATAGAGTGCATAAAAATTAAATGCATCAAGGAAACATTAATCTATTCTCAGCGTTGCAAGGACGATCAAAAGGATTCGTTTTTATTCCCATCACATTGCTATGCTCAGGTACATTAGTGCTCAAAGAAATATCCATGCATACTCAAACTCCTACTCTGGGCACTCAGAAAATATTCTAACTTTGGAGAAAACAAACTGTAAGAGCTTCACTACTCTATGTAAAAGTCTATGAAAAACTCAACTAAAAACTTATGAAAACTGTGAGCCCAAGAGCTATATTTATAGGTTGACATATACTTTGTAATATCAGATATCCAATAACACATTATGGGCTCTCATATCGAGTATCCAATATCGAGGCTCTAATATCAGAATGTGTCAAAAGATGACTCATCAACCATGTTTTAAAAAAGTCAATATTATTTAGCTTGTTATTTTCCAATTAATCTCAACCTTGAAGATCTTAGCTTAAGATTGATTATCAAATTTAAGTAATGAAATCTTGTTAATGTAGGTAAAGGATTTGATGATGACTTAATATCAATGATTATCTACTTGATGTTATAATTCCTTCTTAGTTTTTATTATAGTATTATGTTGGCTATATGTATTAGGATGCAATTAGAGTTAAATTTTTTTAAATTCCAACACACTCTCCTCTCCTATTAAGGTAGGTAAAAGATTTGATGATGCTTTATTATGGTTGGATGTTTGCTTGATGTTATAAATATTTTGTTTGTTTTTCTTCTTCTTCTTTTTTTTTTTTTGGGAGAGGGAAGATGTATTGTTGGAACACTTTATTGTTTTATATATATATATATGTATATATATTGTATATTGGAGGCTAATAAGGAAATCATCATTTGCAATGATGGTAAGGTACCTATGTTTCTAGTTGAAGACCTAGGTTCAAGCCCAGGTGCAACCACTCAAAGAGGTTAGCTTTTTGTTCATCTTATTCTTCTTCTTCTGCTTCTTCTTATTTTTTTAAATGGTTATGCTTGAATGTACCAACGGATGGAAATAATGAATGAGATTAGTCCTTTCATATTACAATACTTTAATTTAGAATAGATTAACTTTTTGCATTTTACTTTAATTTAATTAATTAGTTAATTTTATATTGTCATCATCATCTTAGCCTTATCTCCATGAATGTTAGATTTTGTTTATTTACAATTTTTAAAAATTATCTTTAGTGTCTTTTCACATGTCTTTTTTGGTCATCCTTTTAATGGCTTTCTTGGAACAGTGATTTAAAATCTTTTTTTTTAATAGGCTCATTGTCTAATCTTCTTTGCACATACCTAAACTACCTAAGACATCATCCTTGTAGGTTATTTAGAATAAAAACAACTCTAAGTCTTCCTATAATGTTTGTATGATGTTTACATTTCTATTTTCTATTGCATTAGTAAGGATCATCACCTAAAGCCACAATGCTCATCCCACTAAGTGGGATCTTGAGAGGGTTGGTAGATGAGTAAAAGCCTAACCTCTTTAAGTGGTTACACCTAAGCTCAAAGCTGGGTCTTCAACTTGAGAAATGAGCATCTTGCCATCGCATTAGTATTGTTAGAATAAGCACATTAAGGCCTCAAGCATTAGCCACTTAACATGTAACTAATGCCTACTATTTAGGTCTTCAACTTGAGAAATGAGCATCTTACCATCGCATTTGTAATGTTGGAATAAGCACATTGAGACCTCAAGCATTAGCCACTTAACACGTAACTAATGCCTACTATCAATGTGAGATCACTAACTGAAGGAACAAAAATTTCAAGCCAAGTGCAACAACTATTTCTCTAATTCAGCTCATTGACAATCTATTCTCCCTTACAATTGCAATATATTCTTCTCTAGTTCACACACCAAGACTTTATCCCCCAAGTGAGAACAAGTCAATTTTCAAATAAACTGGGTAATCCCAACAATTAGCTAGCTTACTTTGCCTAGTAGTTGGTTAACTTGAGCTTTCAAATCAAAAGTCTTACCACTAGGCTAACACCTCATTATTCCAAATCAATTTGGTTATAAGTATAGGTCTTGGCTTGGTAACCCAACTCACAAGTTCAATTCTACTAGGTTGCATTGAGTTATAAACTTATATAAATCTTGGGGTCTCCCAATATTTCACTTATTTCGGGTTCCAACACCCCCAATTTGATTATAAGTACACCCCAAGACATATAGCCAACATGATATGTTAGAAGAATTATAGAGCAATATCATGATGCCTTACTTGTAATTTAGATTGCTAACCATTCAAGAAATTTTTAATAATACTACCATCAACTTTAGATCCATATCCACAAAAGCTTACTGTCCTAATAGTTGATGTATAGTTACTTGTTAGTTGTTTTTGTCTAAGGGTAGTACCATCTTTCTATATTATCATAGTTCCTACCTTGAAGAAGAAATCTTGTAAGTTGAAAAGTTTCCAAATGTTAGATGACTTATCTAGTCCACTTAATAGGTCTGTCATGTTGGGGGGTTGTTGTTGAAACCCAAAATAAGTGAAACATAGGTACATCCCAAGATATATAATCCAATTAGAACTTTATATAACTTAGAATTACCCACCGAAAATGAACCCATTGACCTCAAGCTTCCAAATCACATGTCTTACCACTAAGCAAACACCTCATTGCTATGTTTGGCATGTCTCTTGTGCCTCCATTATATGACTTATATAGTCCACTTTATTGTTCCATCGTGTCTCTTATACCCCCAACATGCTCATCTAACAAGATTAATTGAGATAATGCAAACTTGTTGAAATCGGTTAATTGGTGGAAAGCATTTTAGTTGGACAATGTAGGTCATTGGATTTTATAGTACACTTTCTATCTTTTAAATTCATCGCTTATGTTTGTTGCAAACATATTTTCTTATATTTTTATAGGTTTGAAAAATTTTGACTGAAAACTAGCATTCCTTGTGAAATAATTCTTGAAAAAAAAATCCCAGTGTTAAAAAATGCCCAAATATATAAAAATGCTTTAATTTCAATGGAAAATAAATAATATTTGTATATTAAGTAGATGTATTGTTCAATTATTTAGAATTATAGATTTTATCATATGTTAATCTTTATAGTAAATAATCATATTTTTAGTTTATTTTATTAAATTTTATAAATATAAAGTGCTAACAATATTGATTTGAACAATACATAAAAGGGGGAAAATTCAAATTAATATAATAGTCAATAATATAATGGTAATCACCACCTTAATAGATATAAATGCTTATGATTCTTTTTTAAATAAAGAATATATTTTCCAAAAATTTGTGATAACTTTTAATAATTTAAAATTCCAAGCCTGCACTCCCAAATCCCATATCTATATAAATAAAACAAAGCCAATGAGTAGTTAGCTTAAGAGGTTACTCGTTCTAATTATACTCCACATTATACTTCAAACACTTGATATATCTAATATGCACATCCATCCCCGGAAGAAAAAGGTGTGTTCCATATGTCAAAATACGATTTTTGCCCGTCCACGAAACAAGTTCTGGTGACTTACTTCATCTCAACCTTTTTATCATTGGTTTTGGATAAACTAAGTCTGCAGTACGGATCAGATTTTTCGAGGGCCAGAGAGTTTTTTGGGGCTACACTTCTCTCCTGGGATCTGCACTTAATGCCTTAAAAATGGTGAATATTTTGCACCTCACACATGATGCTTTAGAACCTAGAAGAGATTCCTCTGCACAAGCATGGAAAAAGTAAATCATCTCCAAATCAGTGTTGGGGAGCTCAAATTGCACGTTGCAGAAGCTGGTTCAGGTAACTTTTCTGCTGCTGCTGCTGCTTCTCTTTTCATTTGAAGAATCCTTTCATTTTCTGAAACAAAGGAACTCAGGTTGCAGCACTTATTTGCAATTGCAGGCCCTGCTGTTATATTTCTGCATGGCTTCCCGGAGATATGGTATTCATGGAGGCACCAGATATTGGCAGTGGCCAGTGCTGGTTTCCGTGCTATTGCCCCGGATTTCAGAGGCTATGGCTTGTCTGAGCAACCTCAGAATCCTGAAAATGGAAAAATGGCTGATCTAGTAGACGATATCGTAGCTCTCATGGATGTCCTGACTATTGACCGGGTTAGGATTCTATTTTAAATACTTTACTTGAATACAAGGATCCAATTTCAATTCTGAAACTCCATTAAGAAAAGGGTTATCACCTGAAGCGTTAATGTTCATCCTGCTGATTGGGGTCCTGGGAGTAGGAATAATAGGCAGGTTTGTATATCAGCAAAAGAGGTAGCCTAACCTCTTTGAGTACCTTGAATTTTTACTTTCTAAACTTGAGAAACAAGTATTTTACTATCACTCCAATATTTGATTTCACTATGAAGCAGAAAATTCTTGTTTATACCTGCACAAAGCCAAAATCTAAGATAGATGAATTCCATTTTTTGGGTTTCTGCACGTTACTTGGAAGTCATAATCAAACCCCTTTATTTTCACTGAGGTCGTAATGTATTTTCTTATAAATATTGATGAATTTGTTTTGGAATTGCATATGGATGCCCGTTTACTAATTTTAACATATTAAAGCTTCTATTACCTTCGTACAATAGGTGCTTCTTGCCATTAAAAAGAAAGATTCAAATTGATTTGAGTTGTGCAGTTGTTTTGCCAAGAGATGTTTTGGGTCCTTTTCTGCTCCATTTTCAGTTTCACTGCGGATTATTATATTTTTAACGTATCCGTTAACGCACGCATTCGTCCTGTCCATAAAATTTTTTGAAATTTATACTTAATACAAAAATCTAATGTATCAAGAATGACAGTTGCAATTCAATAAATAAAGCACAAAAATTGAACTTGTATTGAGCAAACAAGGAGACAAATCCTAATATATGAGTAGGTTAAGTAGGACATGAACAAGAGCATCCACCTAAGAAAAGAAAATGATAATTTGCCAACAATTTACAACAGAAGGAAAAATTGTTTGTCTACAAAACCCCCAAAATTATAATAAATACATGTACAATGCTTTATGGAAATCTATGCATGTCCGAGCTCTGCCTCACAAGCATTGGTTTCATTGCTGCCAATCAATCATTCAGTCATCATATAAAACAGTTGCTAGGGTCATACTGGGCAACTAATTAATGTTCAGAACATCGACATCATACTGGGCACACAGCCTCTGCAAAGTAGCACACACATTTTCACTTGAACATCGGATCATTCTTTTCTTTGTTTTTAAAAATTACCTTTAGCATTTTTCTTTCATTAAACTGGCACATCCAGGTTAACCCTCTAACGTTATGCTCTTCCAGACTAAGCTATCCCTTCTCAGATTTATTCGCTGACAGCCTCCTGCTTAGACTTTCTCTGCCGGCTTTTTCTCGTTGCTTGATAGTAGGATATATCAACAAAGCTTTTGTCTGATACCACTTGGCATTTCAATCAACTGCCACCATTCATTTCAGCTGCTTGAAATTTCTTTGAAATCATGCAAACTTACATAGCACAGTAGCCTTTGATGCCAAATAGAATATTTTTATTTGTGAAATTTAATCATGCTTCTTAGATAGAGGTTAAAAAAAAAAAGAAAAAAAAAGAGTAAGCAATTGGACATCATCATCATCATAGCCTTGTTCAACATTAACCTAAATTAATCATTCTCATGCCAAGGAAATACTTAATATACAGTGCCAAAGCTTCATTTCATATATTTTAGTAGATCATCACCTAGAGGTTCAATGCTCATTCTGCTAAGGCAGGATCTGGGGGGATGGTAGCTGAGTGAAAGCCTAACCTCTTTTGAGTG
>MNCI01016232.1:32113-45572 GCA_015680685.1 Gnetum montanum | reverse complement strand
TAGTCAAGGAATTAGCTTCTTGTCACACTTAGGTTAGTTAAGTGCCTCAGTATGACCACTTCGAGCATGTGCGTTACGTGTGGTAATCCCAGTAACGATTAGCGTTTGGTAGGCACAGTTGCATAGTTCAGGGTGTGTACGGCAAGTGGGAATAGATGCTGATGCTAGGACTTAGTGCTATAGTTAGAATTAGTTTTAGTTTCTCAACCCTTCACTGTTTAGCATAGGAGATAAACCGAAAAATACCAAAAAAATCGTATACCTTAGACTTGCTTAACCATACATCGTGAGACATACAAGCAAGCCTGGGAAGACAACGAACGATTAACCCCAAGCATTCCTTATGGAATTTAGGCATTTAGTCTATGGAGATTGACTGGATCACACATGCTACACTCGTTTCGTATGGTTGAGTGTAGGGGTACCTCGTCACTCATCAAGCACCAAAGGAGGGAGTCAAGGAAAGAACTAGGATAAGCATCATGATAGAGAAAGATATGGTAAACATGGTCATGACCTAAGGAGAGGGAGTAGTAGGCACCATTCTAGTGCTACCTTTCCTTCCTCTTCACCTTTGACATCCTCATATTCTTCCTCCTCTAGATTTGACCAAAGATGTAGAGGATGAGACCAAAATGGAGGTGACTAGCTAGACAAAGATGATCATGTAGCCCATCAAAATAGTAGAGACCAGGGGCATGGACAATCAAGAAAGGTCCACCATCATGAACGAAAGGGAAGTAGAGGACATCATAAGAAGCATGCCCATCATAGGGGCTATGACTATGGTGAGCCTTTGTTTGTGACAAGAAACATGCTAAATATTGCAGATGCCATGAAAATTCCAACTAGGCACATGAAAGACAATAGAATCAAACAGTTGGATATGAACATTATCTCTAAGTTTGAATGGAGGTACAACTTAGATCCACAAAATCATCTTCAAGCCTTTCATGATGCCTATGCCTTATAGAACATTGAAAATAAATGGATGAAACTAAAGTTATTCTTAAGGATACTCATTAAGGAAGTTAAAAGCTAGTACTAATTCTTAGAACAAAAATCAATTCAACAATGAAGTACGATGTGTACTGTCTAAAATCGTCGGTGCCCGACTGGAATGAAACAGACACTGAGAGATCCACAAACAGGCATAGAAGACCCTACCTTTGCTTGAGGGCAGGCTAGCATTGACGAAGGTAGAGTACCTTGGGTGGTCTACATGTAGACCAGACAAGGATTTCCCCAAACGTATGTCAATGCACAATACGCTGGGTTATTTGTAAATAGTGTAATAAACGTAAAAGAAGGTATAAATATGTAGGAATGTAAACAGGAAGATAGACAAGAATGAATGAAACTATCACCAATCTTGATAGAAAATGAAGCAATTTTATTGTAAATTAGCGATTACAATGCACCGGTCTGAATGCAGTTGTGGATTTGGCACAAGGTAGGCGAAGAGCCTCGGTGGACGTAGAGGGATGATGGTAGACTGGTTCAGTCTGCAACCATAGCATGAAGGCTGTATTATTAGTGTGTAGGGTGTCTGTCTCCTCTCTCACTCGTGCTCTATGTGTCCCTACTTAATTTTTTTCGACCCTGATTTAGTCAAAAATTGGGATTTTCATATGATCTTAGGGCATGCAATTCAGATCTGGAAGGGTATGAGTGGCCATGGATGAGAAAATTTCAGGTCGGATGATAGGTGACTGCGTTGCCTGAATGCAAAGAATATTACAACTGTACAGCATGCTGTAAGCCAGCATGTACACATTGGGTGTGTGCACGCTGGGCGTGTGAACTCAACGTATAGATTTGACCAAAACAAAAAAAATTCATTTTTACAAACGAACACTACTATTACAACAGGAAGTACTGAACTTGGCCCTCGGATTCAAGCTCTGGTGTCATGAGAATGTTGCATGTGGATGTTCAGCTTAGCTGGACTTGATCTGACATGGTCCTAGAAGGCTTTAACTGGTGCACACTGTGCTGTATGCTGGGCGTACACACTGTACATCCTCAACGTGTGAACTATAGGGTGCATGATTTCAAGGTCAAAATTTGATTTTCTTAAGCTCATGATGATGTCTAACAATTTCCTTGTCTCGGAGAGTCGATGCATTGTGAAAATCTTGCTTTGAAGTGCTTGTTCTGGGTCACTATTGAAGTTATATGCTGGGCATACACGTTGGGCGTGTACGCTAGCATGTAGGCAGAAAATGACCCGTTTGGTGTCCAAAATTTGATTGTTAGGAACTTGAGACCTACTTGGGACCTGAGGGAAGGTCATGGGGAGTCTAGACCTTCGATTCTAGCCTATTTTGATGAGTTTTTGAGGCTCAAGAGTTGCTGCACGTTGGACCATATGCTGGGCATGTATAGGCCAATGTACATGATGCATACTTAGTGAAAACCAAGTATTTTGAGCTCAAGATTTGCCAATTTCGATGCCAGATGTCATTGTAGTCTTCTATGGGTCCCAGGGAACCATTTCTTGCTAGGTTCGACTCTGTTTGAAGCTATCTATGAGGCCCTCAAGCTTTAGTCATGCTGGGGAGAATTATGACATAGCTTGATTCTTGTTGGAGAAGTGCTAAGCTTAGAATTTTGTGGTGTTTCATTGGCCCCTCTTTGTTGATGCTTGGAGGAATCAACCTGAGAAGCATCAACAAAGAAGTACAAAACACCATAAGCAACTTGGTAGAAACATTGTCCTTTGACACTTGGCCAGATGTCATCGCACTGTGTTCAGTAGTACATAGGATTGGGGAAATGAAGTTTGTGGCTGGATAGAGAAATAGAAATTGTGAGGATTGGGAACTGATCAAGGGATTGTGCAGGGTGAAGGGAATGCTTTGGTGTGTGTACGGGTCATGTTGATCCTTGTCAATAGTCATTGTCTAGCAGACTTGGAACCAAGACATTAGGTGTACGTCCTTTTGCAGAATGAGACTCTTGTTTAGTGTTTAAGGGACTTATTGGCATAACCAAAGCCACGTGATGATGTGTTGCATTCTTTGGAGGAACAGGGCCTCTGTTTAGTGTTAAAGGGAACCTGTTGGCGAAGATCCAAAGCCATGCAACGAGATGTTACTTGAGCATTTGAGACATGAGTATGTGTTTCCAAGACAACTGCCTTCTCACCTAGGGCTTGTATGGGAAGTGCCAAGGGTCTTGTGTTTTGTTTTGAAAGGAGCTTTGTTTTGATCTTGTACTCATGCTCAAGTACCATGTTTTGTGTTGCGACTGCTTAAAAGTGTTGTAGTGTGCAACAGTGTGCTTCAATGTTTCAAGGTGCACTAGGTGTGTCGGGGGCATAACTGAGTAGAGTATGTTACGGATTAGATGGGAAGTGTAACAGGGAATGGGAAGGTACTAGTGAATGGCTTGATTAACTGGGTTGCGTGTGCGAGGAACAATGTTGTACCTTACTGCTGTGATGAAGTTCATTCTCGTACGAACATCTTTGAGTGTCATTTTGCAAACACAACTCCCAGAAGACAAGAAAACCACAAGTGAGTGAGTAACCTTAGAATTGAACAGCCGCTGATGAAACAAAGGCACTAGATGAGATTTCAGGCATTGGATATGAATGGTAGCAATGTTGTTAGGATCAACCAATGATGAGTGAGACAGAGACTCTGATGAAGTTTGAATGCAGCTACGGATCGAGACGTTAGAAATGAAGCTGCCAGTTTATAGTCGTGGCGGACTGCCGTGGGTTAGTTTTATGTCATAACCCGTTGAACGTTGCCAGTTTAGCATCGTAGTGGATGGTACGTTGCTAGTTTATAGTCTTGGTGGACTGTGGAGAGGTAAACCAGTTTATAGTCTTAGCGGACTTTGGCGAACCAAACTGTGGCAATTTAATGTCGTATCAGATGGGTGCTAGTTTATTGTCATTGCAGACGTTCTATGGTATCAGTTTACCATCCTGATTCTAGGACGCTCTGTGGTATCAGTTTACCATTATAATTCCAGGATGCTCTGTGGTATCAGTTTACCGTCATGATTCCAGGATGCTCTGTGGTATCATTTTACCATCATGATTCTAGGATGCTCTGTGGTATCAGTTTACCATCATGATTCTAGGACGCTCTGTGGTATCAGTTTACCGTCATGATTCCAAGACGTAGCATACCTGGGATGTTTAGACATGAAATGGTTTGAGGTACAGGTGGTTCGTTGGATGAGAAAACTCGTTACCATTCATATCAGCTAGTTTAAATGCTCTGTTGTCGTATGCTTTGGTCACCAAGTAGGGCCCTTCCCAGTTGGCTGCGAACTTGTCTGCATGTTCACGGACCACCTTAAGTACAAGGTCATCTTCTTTGATCGGGCACTTGTGAATGTCATGTTGATGGCTTTGTCGTTGTTTTTTTTATACCATTCGATCTGATTGAGCGCACGTGTGCGTTCCATCTCCACCGAGTCCAAGTCAATAATGCGCAAGTCATTGTTTTGACCCTCATCGAGGAGTCTGAAAAGTGTGATCCTTAAAGATGGTACCTACAACTCCAAAGGTAAAATAGCTTTCGAACCATAAACAAGGCTATATAGTATTTTACCTGTGGACATCCAATGTGTAGTGCAATAAGCCCATAATGCATATACTAACTATTCGTGCCATCGTTTCTTGCTTCGAGTAAGCATCTTCTTTAGCACTGAGATGACAATCTTGTTCGTAGCTTCTTCTTGCCCGTTGCTTTGAGGGTAATATGGGGACAAAAATGAATGTTTAATGCCTAGGCTTTCACAGAAAGTTCTAGTTTTGGCACTGCTGAACTATGGCCCGTTATCAGTGATGATGGTCATTGAAATGCCAAAACGGGTCACAATGTTTTCTAGAATGAAGTTGCAGATGTGTTTGGATGTGGTCTTTCTAAGGGGAATGGCTTCTATCCATTTTGTGAAATACTCTGTCGCAGTTATGATAAAGCTATGTCCTGCAGAAGATGGGGGAGTTACTACTATAGAATTTTTGGTGGTTATAGTGGCTATAACCAAATTCAAATAGCACTAGAGGATTAGGCCAAAATAACATTCACAAGTCCTTGGGGAACTATTACATAGAGAAAGATGTCATTCTGCTTGTGCAATGCCCCTACTAGATTCCAACACCTTGTCCTGAGCGTCTTCCAATAGTAGATTGATAGCAGGATGAAAGTCCTCATGGATGACTTCTCCACCTATGGGACTACATTTGAGCAAGCCCTAGACTGTCTTAAGTAAGGGCTAAAAAAGTGTGTGGAGACAAACCTTAGGATTAACTGATAGAAAAGCCACTTGATGATCCAAGAAGGCATTATGTTGGGACATAGAATATTAAAAAATAGATTGGGGTGGATCCTAAAAGCATAAGGGTCATCCAAAGAATTACTAGATAGCTAGAAATAGTTAAAGATGTGAGGTCATTCCTTGGACACATTAGCTATAATCAGCTATTCATTGAGATTTCTCTGAGATTGATAAACCATTGGTGAAGCTAACAAAGAAGGATGCTCTATTTGTATGGACTAAGGAATGTGAATATGCATTCTAGAAACTTAAAGAGAAGCTTGTAAAAACTCCAATTCTATGATCACTTGATTAATCTAGTCTCTTTCATATCATGATGGATGCATTGAATTATGCCTTGGGAGCCATGCTCATGTAGTTGGATGATCCAAAACATCCTTACTACATCCACTACGTGAATAGAAGCATTTTGGATGCAGAGCTAAACTACACCACAATAGAAAACGAATTGATGATAATGGTGTTTACCTTGAAGAAATTCAGGCACTATGTGCTTGGGTACAAGTTGTTCGTGTACACAAGCTACACTGTAATCTAGTTCCTAATGAATAAACCAATAGTGAGCCCTTGTGTCATACGATGGCTAGTGATCTTACAGGAATTCAATCTTACAATGGTAGATCAAAAAGGAACCGAGAAGATGGTTGTTGATCACTTATCTTAGTTGCAATGGAATAAAAAAGAGGAGGAGAGCCCACTATCAAATTATTTTTCATAAACTTCTCTTTGTTAGGGCTATAAATAAAAAAATTCCCACTAAACCCAATTGGTACAATCACATTCTCACCTATCTTCTTATGTAAGAAATGCCATAGGAGTGGGATCACATAAAGAAACAACGGTTTCTTCACTAGGTGAAACACTTCATGGAAATTAATGAACACATTTAGAAGGTGTGTGTCGATGGGCTAGTTCATTGGTGTGTTCCTAATTTTGATCAACTATGCATTCTCCAAGATGCTCATAAGGGTCCTTGTGGGGGTCACTATGCTGGGAGATGCATGATCATTAAGATCCTCATGGTAGGAATGCTCACCTTACAGGGATGCTCACCACTTCATCCACTTTTATGAATGCTACCAATGTGATGGTGGAATGATTGCTTGTATGGAGGGACCTCAATAATGGATTCAACCATTGGAGCCCTTTAATATTTCGGGCATTTACTTCATGCGTCCCATTATGTGCATGTTGAATGGAAAGATGTACATCATAGTTGCTATTAACCATTGTATGAAATGGGTGGAAGCTACAATCTTCATTGATTGCACATCTTCTATGGCTACTTGGTTTGGATAAAAATATGTTGTAAATAGGACTAGAGTGCCACGTGCACTTATTTTTGATAATGGTACTCATTTTATGGGCACTACTTTTTTAAAGCTTATGCAACACTTGGAGGTTGAACATAAATTAACAACACCCTATTACCCCCAAGCCAGTGGTTAAGCTGATATTACAAATAAGGAAATAATGAAAATAATAATAATAACTTTTAATAAATATATGAGGGATTAGAGGATGAAACTCAATGATGCCCTTTGGGCCTCTTGCTCCACTTGGAAATTTCCTATTACCTACTCTCCTTATGAGCTTATGTATGGAAAGTTACCAACTCTTCCCATCCGAGTAGAGCTTTGTACATTATCAACGACTTGTGGTCTTAACCTTGACCTAAGTCTAGTGCAAAAAGAAAAATTGATGAACCTCAATTTGCTAGACAAGAACTAATTAGTAGCCCTTAAAATTGATGAAAATAATAATAATAACTATTAATAAATATATGAGGGATTAGAGGATAAAACTCAATAATGCCCTTTGGACCTCTTGCTTCACTTGGAAATTTCCTATTAGTTACTCTCCTTATGAGGTTATGTATGGAAAGTTACCAACTCTTCCCATCCAAGCAGAGCTTCATACACTATCAACAACTTGTGGTCTTGACCTTGACCTAAGTCTAGTGTAAAAAGAAAAATTGATGAACCTTAATTTGCTAGACAAGAACCAATTGGTAGCCCTTAAATAAGAAAAGTAAAATTTCAACTGGGAGATAGCATCCTCTACTAGAATCCCATAGACATACCACAAAGAACAAAGTTCAAAAAATTTTCTAAGGGTCCTTATATTATCTATGAAACCTTCCCTTTTGGAGCCATGTTAATATACAAACTTGAAAGCTGAAACAAGATTGTTGGTCAACATACAACAAATCAAACCTTTCCTTGAGCCTAAGAGAGCTAGTGTTAAGAACACCTTAATGGATGGACATGCACATTCAATTTCTTAGATATTTTCTTTCCAACTTAGTCATAGGGGAGATGGCCATCCATGCTAATCAATCAAAGTGGCTCCTTAATTTCGAAAGGATTGAGAGCATTGATATAGAGAAATTTAAGAAATGAGAAAGAATCAAAATGACCTAACATCACAATTCATTATAGAACATAAATAATGAATAGAAATGATGAGTTGGTCCACACCTCCAACCAAATTGGGACAAGCAGTGAGGAACTACATTTTCATTCACATTAGTTCATATTTATACATAAAGTAATGTAACAATATTTCCCAAATTAGCTTTTGACTAATCGCTAGATTTTAGAGATTCTTCCTCCTCATCTCTCATATACATCATATTATTTATAAGATCTCTCTCATGCGTACCTTAAATAGGTACATGTTAATATTACAATCCTCTTGCTTTGTTATATGTCATATATTTAATGTTGGAATTATCCTCACAATCATCCATTTAAGGAAAACATACTACTTGTCATTTAATACACCCCCTTGATGCATGCACTATTTCATTTCATGTCATGCATTTATAATAAAGATTATGCAACTATATTTACCAACTTGGTCTTGAAGCTTTTTGGCTTCTATGTTATCTTCTAAATGAAGTGTTGGTGGAAATCTCCTTTCTTGTTTATTGATGGCATTACCATGCTAGCTTTCACTTTGATATTATTGCATGGTGTTGAAGACTTGGTTTGTCTTCTAATTAGTCATCATCTATGTTTGATAGCAAGATGAGTATGACCTTATTATGCATGAGCTCATTTGCACAACATAAAAGGTTAATCTTTCAATAGTGCACCTTCTTGAAAATTAAGTTTGCCATCTGACATTGCATTGAATAGATAATGTGCCTTATCTTATCATAGGCATGCTCATGATGTTATAGTCTTGAGGTCATGTCTTCATACTATTTTGGTTGTTGCTTAGGCCTTCTTTGTCTTCATCTTTTTGTTCTTTTATCAAAAATAAAATATGCCTCATAATTTTGAAGGGTAAAAGACTACAACTTATGATCAAGGATTAGGTACCTTTTTTAATTCTAGGACAACTAAATATAAATATAGAATGCCTCATTACCCATTTAGATAGATTGGATGATAAACATGGGGTGAGAATATAAAAAAAAATTCATTGATTTGGATTTCTTCCCCCTTTAGTGGGAAGTTTTTTTCTTAAAAAATATTTAATAAATTAAATTATAAAAATACTTTCCTTTGCCATTATGCACCGATCGTTCTCATTTGGTTTGGGATACCATTGCACCAATTTAAGGTTGTCATTTTGTATGAGGACATGAATCCCGTGGATATATTTGACTAGAACTCTCCATAGAAATCTTATCTTGTGTGCTTCATAGCTTTCTCTTCTTCAAATAGGCTTGTAGGATCTAGGCTTCCTTTTGTCTATCAATTTATGTAGCGCCAATTATGTTGAATCTAACTGCAACTTCATCGTTGTAGGAAATGATGATGACTTCACCCTTTCCATACTCAAGCCCTTTAATCATCACAAAATCTATGGATTTTGGTAGAATATAATGATCTTTGTACTTTGCTACAGCTGTGACATCTCCACCAATACTTGCACAAATCAAAGCTTCGCCTTTTCTTGTCGCCGATACGATGCATAGACCATTTGCGTAAGTGCTTGCTCCAATAACTGACGAATCAACGATTAATCATATAGTTGATGTTGTCAGTGTAATGGCCATTTAGGTTCACGACTGTGCATCCAACCATCTCCATCTTGTAGATTTGGATCAGCACACTGTTCATCTGTGGATCTATTAGAATTTTGCTTGACCTGCTTGAACTCGCTCACTATAGGAACATCTCTATGCCTCTTTTCTAAATCTTCCTTGTCACAATACTCATCCTCCTCTTCATTCTCTTGCTTATAATTAACTAAGGATTCATTATCATGGTTGTGGTTAGTTTTAAAGGATTCATTTGCCTATGCTCCAAATTTGTGTATATATTTACGTCCTCTTGCAGCTGCATTAGAATGTCCATTTATATTGGCATCATAGAACAATAAAGGTGTATAACTGCATTGCGATTTAATCCCTTCTCAGCTTGAATTATTACAAGTAATTATGGCTCTATCTCTGCTTGACCTGGAATTTGCTGCTGCACTTGTAGTTGATGGTGGTCTCTTTCAAAGAGTGTATTCCCATAATTTCACTTCTGTGATTTTGACACTAAGAAGTGACAAGCACTGACCCTGCGATAATTACAAAGATGAGCAGGAGCAACTGAAACATCTTAATATTGGCCTTAATAGTCTCGACTGAAGTGTGCTTGTAATGCACAGTTGAAGTAGGGTAAGCCAAATGATAGATCTGATCCACCTCAAACTTCTCATTCTCATCATCATGCCTTCCATATTTGCATTTTCAACCAAAGACGGCTTGTGCTACGAAAGCAATGATTGATATTATTCTAGACAACCATGGCTAGGATAGGAGAATCGCAACAAGGCTAGGAATTTGCAACTTTGCCATTGGATTTAATGCTCGTTTAGAAAAAATGTGATAATTAGCACAATAATGAACTCGAAAGAAAGGATTTGTGAGGGACATTGGGCTTTGCAGGAGGAGATGTTGTAGGAGCACCATCTAACCAAAGCACTGAGAGCTGTCAATGAAAGACATCCATCTACACGATCATGAATGTCTTCATGGTCAGAAAAACCAAAGATCTGCATAACTTTTCTTGCTACCACCACTATCATGGCAACTAGCTATGCTAGGAAATTAATAAATTACTTTTATTCCAAATTGTTAATGAATACAAAAATTTGCAATTGCTTATAATTTTGCAAGAACCACTAAGAGCATATTTTCTAATAGCATTGGGAAGATTATATAGAGGATGGAAACCCAAGATCTTTCACTTTGGCTTCAAAGCCAAAATAAAATTTTGAGCACTTAGCTCTCTGATACCAAATGAAAGGATTGAGAGCATTGATATAGAGAAATTTAAGAAATGAAAAAGTATCAAAATAACCCAACATTAGAATCCATGATAAAATATAAAGAATGCATAGAAATGAGCAGTTGGTCCACACCCTCAACCAAACTGGGGTAAGTTGTGAGGCATTGCATTTCCATTCATATTAATTCATATTTATACATGAAGTGATGTAACAATATTCCCCAAATTAGCTTTTGACTATTCCCTTGATTTTAGAGATTCTTCCTCGTCGTCTCTCATATACATCATATTATTTATAGAATTTCTCTCATACAAATATTGAATAGGTACATGTTAATATTATGATTCACTTGATTTGCCATATATTTAATGTTGGCATTATCCTCACAAGTTTTTTGTTTTATTTGTTTTTCACAGTTTTTTTTACACCATCTTTAGTACATTTTTCTCTTTCTTAAATATTTTACAATTTTTTCTATATTTTACTTTATTTGGTTTGGATTTTTCCAATGCTATTCTTAGGTTATTTTGTTTTTTCTTTGTTGGCACTAGGACTAAGTGCAACTATAGTTGTTGATTGATGATGGTTTGTAGTATAATGTTATTTGATTACTACTATCTAAATTCTATCTTTGAATTTTGATATTGATAACTAAGACATGGTTTCTTTTTCATGATAATAGGTAGTGAGTCCACATCATCCATACATCCACAAAACTCTATGGTGTTTCCTTGGATTGGAAATACGTGGTCCCTTCTTAAATGAAACTTATAAGGAACTTGTGACCTTATTAGTTTCCAAACTTGGGAAAGATTAAATGGATAGAAAAGAATGTGAATTTAAGGGAATTTTATGCTCTTTATACTTGCCTACCCTCTTAGATGCATGAGTGTTTTCATGGATTTCTCACGATTCTATTGTTGACTAAAAATAGGAAGCTAAAATTCTTTGTATGGTGTGGTTCCCATAAAAAACAAACAAAAATAGAAAACATACAAAAAAAATAATGGGAATTCAAAGAACACCTCTTAGATGAAATAATGGGCTACAAGCACTAGTTATGGGACTAGAAAGACATATTACCCATGCCTGAAGGTCCCCTCTAACAAAGGCCCATCTCACTTCCTACTTCTTTTTCTTTTCTTTTAGGAATGATGTGTGATTTATGAGGATATTCTTGTGCCTTGAGGGCTTGGATTGGCCTTGGACTATCAATGTGAAGCCATTGAAAGTGGTTAGTTTTAATTTGGACTAAGGATGGATGTTATGAGGTTATATTAACCACAAAATCCATAAGGGACTTCATGTAACCATGATATGGGACTCCATTCCACTCTTCACCTCATCCACCTATGCTTCCCATAACTCACTTCACTACCATTTTTCATGTCTTGTTTTATGTCTTGGTTTGATATGTCAAAATTCTTAGGTAGTTTCTTATAGGATTTAGTCCTTAACTTTCCATAACTAGTCATTACCCAAGGGGCCCACAGACTCCTTGATTTGAGGACATGCAAGGGCCTTAATGGAATAAGCCTACTATGGGGAGGACCCACTTGCATACTCCTTGCTTAGGCTATTTAAGTTCCTCATTCCTTAGACATTTTTACATTCAAATCATTTAAGCTTCACATCAATTATGTCTAGTTTTACACTCCTTTTTAAAGTTTTCTCTAATTATTCTCCTAGTAAAATCTCATTTCTTGTGGAATATCTATTCCTATTTAAGAATTTCTTCATGTTAATGATCCTTCTAGGTCTCTATGAAATCCAATTTTATGCAAAAGCTCTTTATTTTTTTGTAAAATTTTGAAATAAAAAATTTTGTCTTATGGCTACGTTAGTGGGATCTCGTTGATTTAGCCCCTCACATTGATGTGATCCTATATACAAGATCCCATCAATGTAACCATAAAAATCTATAAATAGAATGTAAAACTTTGAAAATTTTTGCCATTTGCTTCCAAACAATAAAGGATTTTTTGCAGTTTTCAGAGCCCAGAACCTTCTAGAGTCCATAACATTCACATTGGTTGTCTAATTAACCTTATTCTTCATTCCTACAGCTATCAGAGGTGAACTCTACATCATGGGGGCCACAAACCTTAGGTCTTTGACAAGGTTTAAGTAATAAAATAACATTAAAATAATATTAAAATCACCAATTAATGAGTGTTAAACCTTTTCCAACAAATTCTTGTACCCATCTAATTAATAATAATAATAGAATAACATTAAAATGATTAACCTACTATAATTGCAACTTAGCCAAGTGTAACTAATCCAAGAGACAAGGTACCTAAATGTTCTAAGTTACACATCAAATGCTAAGCCTTAGTCATGTTGTAATTACAAATCACACCTAGACATAATTGTCTATGGAAAGTAGGATTGTTCCAACCAAGGGACAAGTAGTCTAGAATTGGAAAGGGTCACAAAGTTGAGCTGCCCCAGGAGTAGGTAGCCAAGACACATGCAACGAGACCTCTTTCAAAGAACCCTAAAGTGGAATTTGTCCAATAGATTCTAGAAGCTAAAATAGAGCAATCTCACTGGGATGAGACACCCAGACCAAGACCAAACCTTGAGGCCAATCTAACAGAGGCCTACTTAAGATAAATTGGATCTAGAAAGATCCAAAAAGTAGTTCTCCCTAAACTAAACTTGTGATATTTCTTGGACTTTACCACAGAAGATGTCAAAGCTCAACTTTAGACTTCTCCCATGTGGTCCATTCTCACTTCCATCTGAGTATGGTACATGGGAGAAACATATCTCTTCTAGAATAATAGGTAGGATGATGCCACCATTAAGATTAAGGATATTTCTATGTCCCACTTAGTGAAGGCCATTTCTAAGGCCCTTGGGTTGTCAAAAAATGGGGCAACCTTAGTAGAAATTTCAACGCAAGTGGATT
>MNCI01016232.1:12635-30965 GCA_015680685.1 Gnetum montanum | reverse complement strand
GTGTAGCCTAGCATAAGGAGTTGCTAGACTAATTGGTAGGAACCAAGGATTTGATTCTAAATATCTTTGATATTTCAAAAACCATTTTAGTAAACTCATTGGAGTTGCTTGAGGCTACAGGTAAGGTCCTCATTGCAATGCCCAACTTGAGGTAGTCATAGAGTAGAATCAGTGATTGGTTACTAAGGTTGTGAAATTGAAAGCCTTCCCCATTAATCCCACTGTATTGAGCCAGAAAATAGCATGAGCTAAAGCTTTTTAACAGCTTCAGGAAAAACATTATGAGGCTGAGTATGCAAAGGAGTCTACAATTTTTGATGAATCCTTAACAGATGTCACTACATATAACATTCAAAAGAACTTGTTAGAGGTTCACCAAGAGAACATCAATCTGACCCAAAACAATCATCATCTACAAAATGTCAAGATGAAAAAGGATCAAATGATAGAATTCATCTAACAATAGTAGGAGTAGCTTGCTATGGTAAATACTAAATTGAGAAGGTTGGATGTAGAAAATCAAAATCTCTTGATGGAGGAGGTGCATGTCCTTCACCTAAAGTTTGCAGTTGAAATCACTACCTAGAAAAATGAGGTCCTCAAATTTGAGAGGGTCAAAAATCATTACAAGGACCATGTTGGCTTATAGAAGGAGATAAACAAAAAACATATCCAACTAGTGAAGTTGAAAGGTAAATGAGGTCCTTTAGAAGCTCTAATAAGGAGGTGATGTATGGCAATCCATCTTTGATGGAATGAATGAGTACAAATAAGGTAAAATCTACCTCAAGGAGCTATAGATCGAGAAGATGATGGAGTACATGGAGCTTGCCAAGCTCTATTACTCAAACCTAACAAAGTTGATCATTAGAAGGTTGAGGTTAGAATTAGAGAAACAAGTGGCTAGCTCATACCTTCTGTACGAGTCTAAGTTTAAGTACCATAATGAAACAAAATAGAAGCTAGAAAAAATCAATGCTGACCTTGAGGTTCTCAAAGTTTAGTAATTAAAGATCAATGGTGGAGAACCTAACCAAAGAATGAATGACTATTGAAGTTGTAAAATGCAATTAGGGCATTGACATTGAACACAAACAATTTTCTACCTAGTTTGCCAATGCCAAGGAGCTATTTCCTACAATGCCTTATGCTTAGAATGCTTCCATACTAGCCCACATTGATGATGCTATATGAACTATGTATGATCCTAGGAGTAAGAAGGAGAAGATGAAAGCATTACTGGATGCTTTCCATCTTCTTCTAGAAGTCACAACTGTAGTTGGATGGCCATAATTATAGCCTCAACCAAAATATTCGTGTGTACCAAAGGTAGGAGAAGGTCCTTCAAAAGCTTAAGAACTTCTAACCCTTACAACCATTTAATTTTCTTCTCATCTTCAAGCTACTAGAGAAGCTATGTTGTCAATTTGTGTCATGGTGTTCAATGTTGTTATCATGAACATAAAATTTTTTAATGATTGTAAATCTATTTACTTGGATACTTATTATTTGTTTATGTTAACCAATTAATTAATAATTCCATATCTTTCCAAAATTTTATAAAGAAACTTGTTCCTCCTTTTGTTTAGTCAAGGACAAGTTTTCATTCAATCATGGGGATATGATAAAGCATCTTTCTCAAGGTGCATTAACAAGATGCTATCAATGTGATCCCATCGATGTAGTCATGTCAATGCATGGTTTGATGTGTTGACATGACCCCATCGATGCAGTTTCTTGTCTTGCCTATAAATTTTGTAGTAACCAAAAACATCGGTGGCTGGAACATTGAGGGGTTCACACGCACATAGTCCTAACCCCAAGTCTACATGAGGGCTTGATGGAGGTGGTGAAAAGGTGCTCAAAATGGTCTTGTCGATCAAATAAGAACTTACTAGATGCAATGCCAAATGATGCTAAGTGTTGAGCAGTTTTTGAGGTGTTAGTGGTGTCAATGGGGATGAGTGTAGTCAAGGGTTTTGATGCAAAACAAAGGTGTCAATGCATGGCTATGCATAAAAATAGGAAAAAATGCAAGTAGAATTCTAAAAATGCAAGGAAAATGCTAAAAATGCACAAAAAAGGACCAAGGAAGGAACAAACACCATTCCAACTAGGGTTGAGTATAGTGAAATTTAGAAGGGGTGAGAAGGTACATGATGTACAATAGGCATAGTGGATAGTGTATTCAGAGTCTTAGGGGTGTCTGGTTTTGAAGACGAACATTCTACCATGCTGTCTGTGCCTACCAGTTTGGCCGCCATGGTGTGTAGTGGACTTTGGTGGTCTACAATGTCCTATGGTGAGCTACAGTGATGCATGAATGCCTTACTTTGTCAAAAATGCCAAATGTACTTTGAAAATGCCAAATGCCCAGAATGCCTAGAATGCCCACTTTTAAATTTTCCAAGATGCTTCAATTTCCAACCCCTAAAACATTAAGGATTAGGATATTTATAGGCCTAGGGTTAGCATGAAATGTGGATTTGCTGTCACGTGGTAGTGGAATGGTTGGACTATGTTACATCTAACTACACTCTCCATAAGGCTAGTGGTGTTGTATCTGTTGTGCTCCGATGGACACTATGAGACTATGACTATGCCATCACTTACATGTTCATGTGTTGAAGAGATCGTAATGTACCTAAAAATGCAACTTTGAAGACTATCCTATCCACTATCTCAAGTGGGGTTGAGCGTAGTTACAATTTGGGGCAGAAACGGGTATAACAAAGATGCATTTTTACTAACTACACTTGTTGGAAGTGTGTTGGAGCTGAGGTGAATGCCAGTTGTGGGGGCCTTTGGAGGCTGTTCTAGTAGACTATGCTTAACTACGCTTTGGACTAGGGAAGAGCATAGTAACAACACTTAGAAAAATTTTGCATAAAGAAGCTATGTGCTAACTACACTCTTCACAAGAGGTTGACTAAGCTCCGAACTAGGATCAAGCGTAGTCTTAGCACTTGTGAAACCTTATAGAAACTAGTTTCTAGTTGACTATGCTTAACTACTTTCCAAGGCAGTGGAGAGTGTAGTCTCAACACTTAGAAGATTTCTACCAAACTAGATCTTCCATGCTAACTATGCTTGACTACACTCTAGGGTAGTGGAGAGCGTAGTCTTAAAACTTAGAAAAATCTACAACTATTGGCTTGACACTTAGAGAAATTTGTAAAACTAGCCTTTGGTGTTTACTACGCTCTGTACTAGGCTAACTACCCTCCAGGGCATTGGAGAGCATAGACCCAACACTTAGAAAAAAATTACAGCTTCTTGCTTTGTGATGACACTTAGGAAAAATTGGAAAAAATCCATTTTTTAAGCTAACTACACTCTCCACTAGGCTGAGCATGCTTTAAGATAGTGGAGAGCATAGTCCCAGTACTTAGAAAAATTTTCCTCATGCTAACACTTAAACAAATTTGTAGTTGAGAAGTCGTAGCCCAAATTTGGTGGTGTTTCACTAGTCCCTCTTTGTTGATGTTTGGAGAAGTGGCCCAAGAGACGTTGACAAAGAACTACATAACACCACAGTAGGCTTGGCACCAACATCACTTATCAATACTTGATTACATGTCATTGCACCGTGCTTAATAGTGTTGTGGATGGTAGTATGCTGGGACTAAAAGATGTAGATAATATATGGGGGATAAAGGATGAGATGGAATCCAAATAGGGTGCCATGATGTAGAATGTGGAGTCAGCATGGCTGACAGTAAACCATGGCACTAGGGAGGCTTACCTTTGAAAAGGTTGACCTCTCATTGGAGTGCTCATGAGAGATTCAATGTGGATTCAGGGCCTAACCAATTCCAAAATTATAGCTATGCTCATTTGCTTGGGGACATTCTTTTCCATCTTTACTCTTTATTTTTTTCTTTTTCTTTTTCCTTTTGTTTTGCTATTTTCTGCAAGATGAACCTTCATTGGATTCTATGCTTTGTTAAATGCTAAGTATGGGATGCTTTCTATCTAGTGGATGGTGGGCCATCAGATGGGCTTTACTTTAATGCTTGCAAAATTGTGTCACATTTATGGGATAGGTTTTTCCTTCCTAGGATGACTTGTGTTACATCTACCTGGGCTTTGACCAACCAATAGAGGCTCTCCATAGAACAACTTATGTTATGTCTACCTTGGGTTCTATAATTTGGCTTGACTTAAAGAGGGTGCCATGTAGCCACAACACATGTGCATTAGAGGGGTTTGTAGTCTTGACTATGGATGGGAATGCAAGAGTATGGAGACATAAGGATGGATGTAGGTAGACTGTAGTGGGGTATAGGGATGTGCAGTCTTGAGAGTCATAGCTAGTCCAACCATGCATATTAGAGCAATGTGGTGACTTGTTGCTGTGATGAGGTGGATCTTTGCATGATGACCCAGGGCTTCATTCTACAAACACAAGTTTGAGAAGACAATAAAACCACATAAAACATGAAATGCAAATAAAAATTATAGGGGTGATAATTCTATGAGTGATTCAAAGGCTAAAATGATGGCAAGTGTTCAACAAACCGGCAAAATGCCTATGGGAAATAATGTTGCAAATGCTCCAAAGGCTATGCTAGTTGTAGATGTTCAAAAAGATAAACAAAATTTGGAGGATCGTGATGCTATGAATGCTCCAAAGTCCAATTTAATGATAAGAGGTTAAAAAATCAACAAAAATGGTAGGAGGCCATAATGTTGCAGGTGATTTGAAGGCTGGACCAATGGAAAGAGCTCAAAAAATTAGCAAAATGGTAGGGGGCCATAAGGCTACAAGTGCTCCAAAGATCAAATTGATGGTTTGAGATTGAAAAATTAGTAAAGTGTTAGGGGGCCATAATGCTACAAGTGTCCAAAGGCTGAACTAATGGCCAAAGCTAGAAAAAAATGGCAAGGGACCATAATGCTGCAAGTGGTCCACAGGTCAAAATGATTGCTAATGCTCCATTCTAGGATTATAGTATCCTCATCCACATCATGCAGAAAATTTAGGGGGTGGTGAGAATGGGAGTTAAATTTATTCTCGCTCACTTGCTCGTGGAACTATGTGTGACTGAAAGTGAACTTAGTTTAAGGTCTTGGTAGATTGTGGCTTTACTAGTTTAAGGTCATTGTAAACCATGGTTTACTAGTTTATAGTCCCAATGGATTCTTGTATGCTAGTTTAGTGTCATAGAAAATGAATAATGTACTAGTTTAGTGTCATAGTGGATGGGCTATGCTAGTTTAATGCCATAGTGAGTGAGCTACTATACTAGTTTAATGTCGTAGTGGATAAATGTTGTGTTAGTTTAACATCATAGTGGATAAGTGTTGTGCCAGTTTAACATCATAGCAGATGTATGCTATGCCAATTTAGTGTCATAGAAAACGTGTGCTATTACGCTAATTTAACATCATGACCCAATAATGAGATGTGCCAATTTAGCATCATGGTAGACAAGTTGTATGTGTCTATGTGTGTGTGTGTGTGCCAATTTAATGTCATGACAAATGCATGTTGTGCTAGTTTAACATCATAGCAGACAAGCTTACCTTACTTTGTTGACATGGGATGTTGCATGTTAGATATAATACGAATTCATGGATGAATGGTTCATCCAATAGCCATGTTGTATCCCTATAAAATGAGCTAAAAAAATGTTGGGCAGCACTATTTTCACAAAATCAATGTGCACAAATGGAAAAAATAATGCCATGAAGTTTGCCTAAGTAGGCATGCAAGTTGCTATGGGTAGTAAGCATGTTTGTGTTGATGGCCACAATGATTACTAGTTTAAGGTCGTTTCAGGTCACATGTTGCAAGTTCAAGGCCATAATAGGCTAATGGTGGTAGTTTAAGGCCATTTTATGAGGCCTAGTATGCTGAAAATGATGTATGGGATAACATTGGCTACTACCCGATCAGTGATGTGCACCCTACGAATCTTGCATTGCTCAATACATATTGTGATGAACTTGGGTACTATTATGGCCTAAACCTATTCAAGGTTGATCTTAATCGCCTCGTCACAAAACATGAAGGGTGTTGAGCTTAATTCCTATGGCATGGAAGGCAACATCATAGCATGGATGGAATGCTCATCTATAGGGATGTCCTCCTTAATAGTAATAGAGGTCAACATCTGGACTAGCACTTCATGATGGGTAGATGAGGTCATAATCAGGTCTTATAGGCTTAGTGTTATGATTTTTTACTTTAGATCCTGCTTGAACTAGGCTAATGCATTTAGGAAATCCTTGTTATTATCTCCAATTTTGTTGGCCTTCACCTCCTCCATATGTTCTGAACGATGGATCTCTCATAGAGGAGACTTTGGCTTGGCTTATTTGGCCTATTTGGGGGCCTCAGTGCCTAGTTATAGTTTGTTGGTTGTGGCCTTTTTAGTTGCTTCAACCATGGGGACTATGGAAAGGGGGATCAACTTTGGTGGACCTAGCACCACTTACTCTTGATGTTGTCTAATCATTTTATTACCTAGACACTCATTACACCTTCCAAGTTGCCACCTAGATGGTTTGTTTGTGTTAGTAGCAAGATTGGCTCTTGGGCAAGAATGGACTAATGTGTTACCCACTATTGGACTTCGTGTAGGTGAGGGGTTAGCATGTTGTGGCATCCTAATGACAACGGGTGGCTAAATTGTTGCTACTACAACATGTTGTAGAACCTTGACCATGAAGGGTATTTTGGGTACCCGAAGTGGCACTCTGATGATGAAGGAGGACCTTAAACTTATGGAGGTCAAGGGTACCCCTATGTTACCAAAGGAAACATGAACCACGAATGGACGCTACATTGGTTCTAGGTTATCATCAATGTTGATGGTGGTAGTGACATACCCTATGTCATCTACATTCACATGATCCTTGTATACCCTCATAGATTAGTTTCAAGGCCTCATTGGATTGGTAGCATCTAGTACCAACTCATCTATGTCAATCATCCAGTGTAGGTCATCCTGCAAGGCCATGCAAAAATTAGTGTTGTGCCCAAGCAACTAGTGGTAGTGACAGTACCTATCCAACCTAAAATGTTTTGGCACTAAGGGCTCATTCAGGGCTATTAAGGTAGGATTCCTTAGGAGCTTGCAGTATCTATTGTGTCTTTTGTAAGCATCCTTGGACATCTACTTATACTAGATTCATCCAACCTTTAGCAATTGATCCAGTTGTTCCTAAGGCTTAAGGGGTAGCGAGGTATACTTTGAGTGATCCTTGTGCTCAAAGTTGGGCCTTGGAGCCACTTGTTTTATGGCTACTGATGATGTAGGTTGGTTAGTTACTATGCTAGGGTCGGTAGTTTTGTTGTTTATCGGGGCCTTGGGTGGCTTGGCCATTAACTTTGGATTATTCATTTTAGCCTCATTCAACATAGTTTCCATGGTTATAGTTTGCTTTCCCTTGTCCTTATCCTTTTTGACTTGTAAGTTCTTATGGGCCATGTAGGCTAGGTCCTTGCTAGCTTCCACCACATCTTGTATGCTTTTAGTTTGGGCAAAGGCTTGGCTTAGGGATTGTGGGACCGAGTAGTACAATTTTGACTTGATAAAGTCATTAACTACACCCTTGAAGATGGCCAAGAGATGCATCTTAGCTATTGGCTTGTGGATTTCATTCAGTGAGGTACTCTAGCATTGGGTAAATTTTTTCATAGGCTCTAAATGGCCCTACTTGATTTGCATGATCTGGTCAAGGATAGTTTCTGGCTTCAAGTTTTACTTAAAGTGCATTATGAACTAACTCAGGCGATCCTCCACAAAGAAAATAGATGCCTTGGGTAATGCTCAATACTAATATAGTGCCTTACCAGTGAGTGACATGGCAAAAATAAAATATTATGGCATGTGGCCATGCCTGTAGTAGTAAGCACTTAGACCTAAATGTCACAAGGTATGCATTCGGATCCCCTTCACCATTGTACTTGATGAAGTGGGGTAGCAAAATCCTAGTGGGCAGAGTCAGTGGTGGAATGGTAGGACTTATGGGATCATCCCGGTAGAAGTCCACTACATGGACTATTTCAGAGGAGGCATCCTTGAGCCGCTTGACCTCTTCCATTAAGGTCTGGAATAGTTGGAATGCCTAATCCAAGCCTTGGGATGTAGTAGTGGGTTGCACTAGTTGTGTTACTTGCTATGCTGGTTGTGTGGCCCATGACCTAGCTGTAGGTTGTGTGACCATGCAAGATGGTTGCTATGCTAGCTGTGTTACAGGTAGAGTGACCGAAGCATGCCACATGTGCATGGGTTGAAATGCCACTAAAGATGCCAATAAAATAGAAAGGACATAAGGTGCCCGCATTTTTTGGGGCTCAGTGATATGCATGGTGTCGATGTAAGGCTAAGTAGGCATAATTGTTGCTGACGAGGATGATTGGATGGGTTGTGAAACACCATGAAGGGCAAGTTGATTGAAGGGAGAGCATCTTGGTGTATAGGCTACATTTAATGCATTACTATGATAGGCGTTGACCTAGAAGGTGATGTCAAGGCTATTACTGTCTCAAGGAAGATAGATGGATGGGACTATGAGAGGGCTAGACTAGGAGTTGTCTACTGGAAGAAGGTGTGAAATTAGTCCTCATGCTTGGAACAAGCCTCAAAATCATCCTCCTTCCCATGTAAGAGCTCCTTATATTCTATCCTCACTTCACATTCACTTGTTCAAATGAGCTGGGCTAGGATCCACCAGTAGGGTTCAGTAAGTGGGAAGAAGTCAATGGAGGAGGGGATGTACTCTCGGATATTTTGATGGATAAGTTCATAGTCATACTTGGCTTCTATGTCCATGCAGTCTATGAATAGGCTCGCTTAGAGCTTTGCACATATAAAGTTATATTTCTTGTCATGTAGTGTAGTATACTCAGGATCATGGCCACATAGCCTGAGGGATTACCTTAGCTCTTCCATGGTAGGACTGGCAAGTTGGTCAATCTTGTTTTCTTATTGAGTAGGTAGAACAATGAGTGTGCTTGGAATAGATGTTGAAGGTTGTTCAAAATTCATGGTACTGATTGAAAGTTGCTAGAAAAATGGCTAAGTCTAGAAACTATAGAAAAATGACTATGTCCAAAAACTACAAAAAAATAGCTAACTTTGGAAAAAATGGCTAAGTCTAAATATTACAAAAAATCGCTAAGTTTGGAGACTATGCTCTCTTCACTAAGAGCTAACTACACTCTCTATGCTAAGAACTAACTATGCTTTCTACAGAGAGCCCAAAATTCAGCTAAGTGTAGGAATCGATGCTTTGGGGTTATTACGTAGGATTCCAGGGGGACTGATGATGGGGTCCAATCTACACCAACTAGTTAGTAGACAACACCTGCACTAGCCTAAGATCTAGCTACTACAAAATGTGATAGGTTCACAGGGATGTTGGGTCTATGCTAGCCTGAAGCTAGCAATGGTAACGTAGAGAGCACAAAAAAAAACCATGAACGGAGTCAGAGAGGAAAAAGGGCTCAACCCTCCTTCTAGCATTAGAAAATTATAACAACCAAAAACATCGGTGGCTGGAACACTAAGGGGTTCATGGGCCCATAGTCCTAACCCCAAGTTCACATGAGGGCCTGATGGAGGCAAAGACAATGTGCCTAGAATGGTCTTTTCTATCGAACAAGGACTAACTAGATGTAATTCCAAATGATGCTAAGTGTAGAGCAATGTTCACAGTGTCAGTCGTGTCAATGGGGTTGAGCACAGTCAAGGGTTTCAATGCAAAATGAAGGTTTCAATGCATAGTTATGCATAAAAATAGTAAAAAATGCAAGTAGAACAGTAAAAATGTAAGTAAAAATGCTAAAAATGCATAGAAAGAGAGCAAGAGAGAATGAAACACCACCCCAACTAGGGTTGATCATAGTTAACTCTGGAAGGGGTGAGAAGGTACGCTTTGTATAATAGGCACAATGAATAGTGTAGTCACAATCTTGGGGGTGTCTAGCCATGAAGATGAATGTTTTTCCATGGTGTCTATGCTTGCTAGGTTTGGCGCTATGATGTGCAATGGATTGCAATGGTCTACAGTGTTTTGTGATGAGCTACGGTAGTGCATGAATGCCTTGCCTTACAAGAAATGCCAAATGCCTAGAATGCCTACCTTCAAATTTGCCAAATTGCTTCAATTTTTAGCAACCCCTAAAACATCGAGGGTTGGGATATTTATAGGCCTATGGTTAGTGTGAAATGTGGATTGGCTACCATGTCGCAGTGGGACGGTTGGGACTACACTGCACCCAACTATGCTCTCCACTAAGGCCAATGGTATTGTGCTCTCTTATGATCCAATGGATGTTTTGAGACTATGAGACTATGAATATGCTACCAACTTCATGTTTTTATGTTGAAGAGATTACAACGCACCTAAAAAATGCAACTTTGGAGACTACGCTCTAGGACTACGCTATTCACTATCTCGAGTGGGGTCAAGCATAGTTACAATTTGGGGCCAAAAAGGGGTACAACATAGATGCATTTATAACAAATATGTTATTTTTCTTGCTAACTACACTTGTTGCAAGTGTGTTGGAGCGTAGGTAAATGCTAGTATTGTGTTGTGGAGGCCTTTGGAGGCTACTCGGGTTGACTATGCTTGACAATGCTCTAGACTAGGGGAGAGCATAGTTACAACACTTAGAAAAATCTTATAGAAAGTGGTTGTGTGCTAACTACGCTCTTCATGGAAGGCTAACTACACTTCTAACTAGGATTGAGCATAGTCTTAGCACTTGTGAAAACTTGCAGAATCTAGCTTCTAGTTGACTACACTCCAAGGTAGGGGAGAGTGTAGTCTCAACACTTAGAATATTTCCTCCAAACTAGGTCTTCCATGCTAACTACCCCTGACTATGCTCTAGGGAAATGGAGAGTGTAGTCTCAACACTTATAAAAATATATAGCTACTAGCTTGACACTTAGAAAAAATTGTAAAACTGGCCTCTGTTGTTGACTATGCTCTCTACTAAGCTGACTATGCTTCGGGGCAGTGGAGAGCGTAGTCCCAACACTTAGAAAAAATGTTCAACTTCTTGCTTCATGATGACACTTAAGTAAAATTGCAAAAAAATCCATTTTTGAAGCTAACTATGCTCTCCACTAGGCTAACTACGCTCTAGAGCAGTGGAAAGAATAGTCCCGACACTTAGAAAAATTTGCAGTTGAGATGTCGTAGCCCAAATTTGGTGGTGTTTCAAATATGTACTCACCAACTGCATTTATGGCATCCATTATTTAGTATCCTAGTAAAGCTCTTGCATTTTCTTCATTTGGGAGTTAGAATATTTTCTAAGTGCCTGCAATAGGAGTGAGAAGTGTATAGATCTTTATTCAAGCACTTATATACCTAAGAATCTCAGTGTGAATGAAAATAAAGAATAGCTTTCTTCATAAACCTTGCATCACTTTGAATTAGTTTAATGTTTACTTATTGAATTTATTATTTAATTAATTTACTCCAATGCATTCGATTAATTAATTAAGTATGATCGATTTAATAAGTACAACCGATTCGAGCATAAGTTAACGTTTGGTAATCTCAATAGTGCTTTGAAATGCCACTAAATTTGCATGTTGAAACCTTTGTAATTCCATCCCATGAAACCCAAGGTAATGCTTTATTTTAAATGTAAACATCAGAACTCATAAAGGGGCAATCTCACATGTCTCATTCTTTTATGGTTGAAAATTTCTTCATAAGTAACCAAAGCCTCATTCCCTAAGTGAAAAAAGTCACCTAGTATCTATATTTGGAGTTGGAAAAGTTAGAAATACCTTTTAGAATTCCAAAAATGGAAATTTTATGGGTTTTGGGGGGGCGTATACTTTTCTCTACACTAACACACCCCTTAGAAGGGGGTACCTAGCTAGGAGACGTCAAGGTTAGCATGGAGGAGTGCAAGGTGTACTGATCGAAACTGTTGGCAACTGGAAGACCAAGATCCATGAGCACACAACCTAACCCTAAATCTATGTCAGGGCCTATTGGAGACAAAGATGGGATGACCTAAATGGTTTGGCTAATTGAACAAGGACTTACTAGATGCGATAGGGGTGCAGCGTGGTTAGCTCTAGTGCTGATGCAAAATGGTGCTAACTATTCAAGAAATCTCAACAATGTTAACAATGTTAATGGAGTTAGTAGTGTTAGTAGAATTGAGCATAGTTAAGTATTTCAATGAAAATAATGGTGTCAACATACGAGGACTGCTGTCCAAACATAGTTTTAGGTGCGACTATGCATTAAAATAGTGAAAAATGCAAATAAAATATATAGAGAGAGAGAAAGAAGAAAAACACCAACCCAAATGGGGTTGAGCATAGTTAACACCAAAAGGGGTTAGAAGGTCCACCGTGTACAACAAGTGCAGTAGATAGCATAGTCATTGTCTCAAGGATGTCTAGCTATGAAGACTAGCATTTCGCTAGGGTGTCTACGTCTACTAGGTTGGCTACTATGGTATACCATTAACTGTAATGTTATGGTGGACTACAGTGGTCTACAACTTTGCTAATAGGCCTTTGGTTCTCTCCTAAGAGCTCCTTAATTTTGCCAAGTCTCTAGTTTGCTTATTTGTGAAATTTGAAATTTTCCAACCTTGAAAATGTTATCACCATTGATGATAACTTCACCGCCTTTGTATGGAAGTTGGATTTCCTGATGAATTAAAGAGGATATGGCTCATAATTGGGCTAGCGAAGGCTTTCCCAATATCAGGTTAAAGCCCAATATCTCCTCTATAATGATAAATTCGGCAGTGATGGGAAATTGCTCACCTACTATGAAAACTATGATGACCATGCTCCTAACAACTACACGTGATCCATTGAAGGATTTCAGACACGTGGTTTTTTTGGCTTGACCTAGTCTACAAGGACTAGCTTGTTGATGACGGTGTATGTTATTACATTTTTTGTGGCTCCATAGTTGATGTGCACCCTACAAATCTTGCATTGCCTAATGTGTATGGTGACAAACATTAGAGCCAACCACACCCTTCTGAGAATTAACCTTAATTACCTCATTGTGAAATGCTAGGAAAGTGAAACTCGATTCCTATTGTACAAGGGGCAACATCTCTATGTGGATGAATTTATCATTTGTAGGGTTGTCCTCTATGACAGGAATTGAGGTCAACATTCACACTAGTGCTTCATGGTGGGAAAATGAGATCATGATTAGGTTATAAAGGCTTAATGTTATGTTCTTCTGTTTGAGCGCTTACTTAACTTGGGCTAATGCATCCACAAAGTCTTTGCCATTAGAGCACTTTTGTTGGCTCTAACTTCTTTTATGTGGCCCTAAGAGATAGATCTTTTGCAGAGGTAACTTGGGCTTTGATTTCTTGGTTTTCCTAGGGGCCTCAGTGCTCCCTTGTATTTTGCTAGTTGTGGCCTATTTAGTTACCTTGGCAATGAGGACCAAAGATATGGGTACCAGCTTTGGTAGACCTAGTGCTCTTTAATCTTAATGTTTCCTAATAAACTAGTCTACGAGATGCTCATTGGGTCTCCAGTGTTACCACCTCTAGGGCCTGCTAGTANATTGTCACTAAAACCTTCAAAGGTACTAGATCAACTATTGAAAGCTAGACACATCTAGTACAACCAAATGTCCAAGGATGCCCACAAGAAACATTATAGATATTGCAAATTGCTAAGGAATATCACATCGACAACACTAAATAAGCCCCTAATCCCAAGGAATTTTATTCTAGATTAATTTTGCCACTACCACCAGTTTCTTGGCCATAACACTAATTTTTGCATAGCCTTGCAGGACCACTTGCAAAGGATGATTGATAGAGGTGAGCTGGTACTTGACACTACTAACCTAGTTAGGCCTCAAAACTAATCCATGAGGGTGTACAAGGATCCTATAAATGCAGATGATGTTGACTATNAATGTTTCTTGTGGGCATCCTTGGACATTTGGTTGTACTAGATGTGTCTAGCTTTCAATAGTTGATCTAGTACCTTTGAAGGTTTTAGTGACAATAGGATGTAATTAGAGTGATCCTTACACTCAAAGTTAGGCCTTGGAATATCTTACACTATGGCCACCAAGGATCTAGGCTGGTTGGTTGTCCTTGTGCCAAGATTAGCAACTTTGTAATTAGTTGGGGCTTTCGGCTACCTAGCCGTTGGCCTTAGGTTGGTTTCTTTGGCCCCTTTGGCCACATCTACCACCATTGCATTCTACTTTCCCTTATCCTAATTCATCTTTCCATGATAGATTTTGTAGTCCATGAAGGCTAGGTCCTTACTGGCTTCTACCACATCTTACATGCTCTTAGTTTGAGCAAAGGCTTGGCTTAGAGAATATAGGACCAAGTAGTACAATTTTAACTTTATGAGGTAATTGACTACACCCTTAAAGATGGCCAAGACATTTTTTTCAACTATTGGCTCTCATATTTTATTTAATGAGGAACTCTAGCATTGAATGAATTTTTGTACGAGCTCTCGGTGGCCCTACTTGATTTGCATCAATTGGTCCAAAGTTGTCTCTAGCTTCAAGTTGTATTTAAAGCATGTTACAAATTGTCTTAGAAGATTCTCCAAAGAGGAGATAGAGCTTCTAGTTAATGCACAGTACCAATCTAACACCTTGTTAATCAGTGACATGGAAAACATGCATATGATGACATGTGGCCATTCTTGCAATAGTAGACACTTAGATCTAAATGTGACCAAATGCACATTGGGGTTCCCATCACCATTGTATTTGGTGAATTGGGATAGTGGGAACCTAGCCAAAAGAGTTAGAGGTGGGACCATATGAGTTATAGGGTCTTCCTAGTAAAAGTCCATCACTTTGACACTTTTGGAGGAGGCAGCTTTGATGCACTTCAATGCTTATATTAGGCTTTGGATCATTCGAAATAGCTAGTCTAAGTTTTGGGATGTTCCAACTAGCTATGATGGTTGCATGATTTTCTATTGGCCTAGATGTGTGATCCATGGCATGGTTGTATGTTGCAAAATCATAGAATGTGCTTGATGCATGGGCTATATTGTAGGGACAGCGATCGAGGTAGGCAATGCATACATGGGTTGTGCTAGTGCTACGGGATCTAACAAAAAAAGTAAGATGTAGGGTGCCTAAGTCACTTGGGACCTAGAGATGGGCCCTACATGGATGTATGGTTGAGCTAACATGGTTGCAATGGGTAGTCATGGTTGAATGGGTGGTAATGATGTCATGAAGGGTAAGCTAAATGGAGCTATTACATCATAATGTGTATGTTGTATCTAATGTGTCACTATCATAGGCATTGACCTAGAAGGTGATGTTGGTGTTATGACTGTCTTAAGTAGAATGGGTGAATGAGACTACGAAAGAGCTAGACTAGGGGTTGCTCATTAGAGGATGGTGTGGAAAGAGCACTCATGCTCGAAGCGAGCTTCAAACTCATCCACTTCTTCCTATAGGGGCTTCTTGTAGTCTATTCTTATGTCACACTCACTTGTTCAGATGAGCTTAGCTAACATCCAATAGTAGGGCTCTATGAGTAGGATAATATGAAGTGAGAAGGGGATGTACTCCCATCCATTTCAATGGATAAGCTTATATCTTTATTTTTCTTTGATGTCCAAGTAGTCTACAAATAACCCTACTTGAATCTTTGCACATATAACATTGTATTATTCCTCACTTAGCACGGTGTACTCTGGGTCTTCACCATGTAGCCTAAGGGATTGCCTTGGCTCTACGATTACAAAATTCCCAAGGTTGTCAATTCTATTCTCTTGTTGGATGGGCAAGACAGTGAGTGTGCTTAGTAATGATGTTGAAGGCTATTCTGGATTCATTAATGTAGATTAAGTTGCAAGAGGGGACTACAAGGATTTTTTATCGTAAAATACTACTAGCACCACTGACTATGCTAACTACACTCTCTATGCTAGAGCTGACTATGCTCTTTACACTAAAAGGCTGACTATGCTCTCCATGGTAGAAAGCTAACTAAGCTCTAACTGAAAGTGTTAATAATTTGACAGATAGTGGATATGTATGCTTTGGGTTGCTACACAGGGTTCCAAGGGAACCAACAACAAGGTCTAATCTACACCAACCAGTTAGTAGAAAATGCCTACTCTAGCCTAAGATCTAGCTAATGCTGCATGAGCAGTAGGTCCATAGGGGTGTTATGATCTACACTAGCCCAAAGCTAGCAACGGTGAAGCATAGAGCATGTGAGACAACCACAATTGAGTTTGAAAAAGAAAATGGTTTAGGGCCTCCTTCTAGTACTAGAAATTGTAGCGATTGAAAACATTGGTGGTTGGAACACCGAGGTTCATGGGTGCACAACCTAACCCATAATCTATGCAAGGTCCTACTAGAGACAGAGACAGGATGCCCTCAACGGTTTGGCTAATCAAACAAGGACTTACTAGATGCAATGGGGGTGTAGCATGGTTAGCTACAATGCTAATGCAAAATGGTGCTAAGTGTTCAAGTAGTGTCAATCGTGTTAACAGTGTTAGTGGGGTCAAAAATGCTAGTGGGGTTGAGTGTAGTCAAGATTTTTGGTGAAAATAGGGGTGTCAACGTGCAGGTACTACCACCCAAATGTAGTTTTAGGCACAAGTATGTGTTAAAATAGTGAAAAATGTAAATAAAATGCAAAAAATGGACATAGAGAGAGAGAGAGAGAAGCGAAATACCATCCCAAATGGGGTTGAGTGTAGTTAATACCAAAAGTGGTTAAAAGATACATAGTGTACAACAAGTGCAGTGGATTACATAGTCACAATCTTAGGGATGTTTGGCTACAAAGACTAGTGTTCCTTTGGGGTGTCTACATCTGTTGGGTTGGTTGTTGTGGTGTACCATTAGCTACGATGTTTTGGTGAACTACAGTGGGCTACAATGATCTGAAAATTTGCTAATATGCCTTTGGTTCTCTCCCATGCACTCCTTAGGTTTACCAAGTCTTTGGTTTGCTAATTTGTAAACTTTGAAATTTTCTAACCCTAAAAATATTAAGGGTGTGGGTATTTATAGACCTAGGGTTAGCAAAAGATGCAAGATGGCTACCACATGGTAGAGGAGATAGTTGGGACTATGCTATCAGCCAACTATGCTCTCTACTGTGCTAATGATATTATACTTTACTATGCTTCATCAAACTCTATGAGATTGTGAGACTATGACTATGCTACCAACTACATGTGCATGCTAAGAAGTTTGCAAGGTACCTAAAAAATGAAACTTGAAGGCTATGCTCTAGGATTACCCTCTCCATCCTCTCATGTGGGTTCAAGCATAGTTACAATTTTGGAGTCAAAAAGAGGATAAGAAAAAAGAAGCATTTTGCTAACTATGCTTGCCAGAGGTGAGTTGGAGTTGAGCCAAGTGGCATTACTATGCTATGGAGGTTGTTGGAGACTATTCTAGCTAACTACGCTTGACTATGCTCTAGATTGGGGGAGAGCATAGTCCCACACTTAGAAAAAATTACAAAAACCTATTCTCTATGTTGACTACGCTCTCCACTAGAGGCTGACTATGCTCTGGGACAGTGGGGAGCATAGTCCTAGTGCTAAGGAAGTTTGAGAAAAATGAGTTTCTTATAGACTACGCTCCCCATGGGAGGTTAACTATGCTTTCTATTCAAGATGAGTGTAGTCTTGAGACTTGTGAAGACTTGCCCTTTTGTTGACTACACTATCCACCAAAGGCTAACTACACTCTAGGGTAGTAGAGAGCATAGTACCAACACATAGAAATGTTTTTGAAAATTGGGCTTCCATGCTAACTACACTCTCCATTGAAAGCTAATTATGCTTTGGGGTAGTGGAGAGCATAGTCCCAATAGTTAGAAAAAATTGTAGCTAGGATGCTGTAGTCTAGATTTGGTGCTGTTTCATAAGGGAGATAGATCTCACCTACCCCTAGCATGGAAAGGAGGTGATCCAACCTAGATGGCTTGACCTTTACCCTTAGCATTGGCTATACATCCCTCCTTAAAATTGACACACTCCCCCTAGTGGAAGGGGGTTAGCCAACTAGGATGAAGGAGGTTAGACAATGTAGAGGGGGTAGACAACTAGGTTGCATGGGGGATGAACCTAAACTATTTGAACATGGTAGCTAATTTTTAGTAGTTTGGTAGCAAATTTTTAGCCAATAATTCAGCCATTTGTAGCCAATTTGTAGTAGAAATCATGGACATAACCCTATAAAAACCACACCTTGGCACCATGTTAAGGTTTCACACTTTTGCATTTTAGCATCCTTAACATTTTGGCATCCAAGAGCTCTTTCTTCCTTCACAAAAACACAACTTCTTGCTACCTATAGCATAGAACCTCTATAACTTATTAT
>MNCI01016227.1:14199-28142 GCA_015680685.1 Gnetum montanum | reverse complement strand
GGGACACACCATCGAACTAAGCCGTCTGTGCACACCTTGTAGAGGTGGCCGTTGATTTCCATGAAATGCTTGGCCTTATGGAGAAACTAATGTTTCTGTCGATGGTTTCATTCTTTTGGCAGCTCCTAGGTTGTAAGATAGGTGAGGATGCAGTTGAACCAAGGAGATTCCTTGGGTGCTTGAGGATCAACAGCACCTGTGAAGAGGAGTTCATCTGGAAATTGATCAGATAAAGGCTCCTCCTCTTCTGCATTATCCCATCGTAACTGAGACAAATGGTTAGCGACCACATTCTCAAACCCCTTTCTGTCTACCATGGTCAGCTCAAACTCCTGAAGAATCACCAACCATCGAATTATGTGGGGGCTCACCATTGGTTTGTTCATTAGGAACCAGATAGCACTATGGTCTATGTGCACAAACACCTTGTATCCGAGCACAGTGTCGTAATTTGTCTAATGCGAACACCATTACCATCAATTCTTTCTTGGTGGTGGTATAGTTCAGTTGTGCACCCACAATGCTAGGGCTTGCATAGTGGATATAATACGGATGTTTCTAATCATCACACTGTGTAAGCACGGATCCCAAGGCATAGTTGGAGGCATCCGTCATAATGTGAAAGGGTCTAGACCAATCAAGTGCCCGTAAAATCAGAGCTTCTACAAGTTCTGCTTTAGCTCTTGCAATGCGGATTCACATTCCCTGGTCTAGACAAATGGAGCGTCCTTCTTTGTAAACTCTACCAACGGCCGGGCTATCTTTAAGAAGTGTTCAATAAAGTGTTGGTAGTAACTAGTGTGTCTAAGGAATGACCACACATCTTTGACAGTACTTGGTTGACGGGTAATTCCCTGGATGACCCTGATCTTTTCAGGGTCTACACTGATCCCTATTGATGAAATGAGATGCCCCAACACTATGCCCTCTTTAAAACTTGCTCTAGGCGGTCCAAAGCTTGCTCGAACATGGCACCATAGGTAGAGAATCCATCCATGAAAACTTCTATACCATTACCGATTTATTGCTGAAAGATGCTTAGGACAAGGTGTTGGAATGTTGCAGGTGCATTGCACAGGCCAAAGGGCATCTTCTTATATGCAAAAGTCCCCCATGGACTTGTGAAAGTATTTTTGGCCTGGTCCTCTAGTGCGATTTGGATCTGGTTATAACCACTATAACTATCCAAAAAGCTGTAATATTGGTCTCCTGCGATTGTGTCCAACACCTGGTCCAAAAATGGGAGTGGGAAGTGGTCCTTGAAAGTTGCCATGTTGAGCAATCGAAAATCAATACAGACCCTCCACTTGCTACCTTTCTTAGGTATGATAACAAGTGGGCTAACCCATTCGCTATCGAAAATAGAATAGATGAATCCTACCTTAAGCAGTTGTTTGATTTCATCTTTTACAACCTGCTTCAACTTGGGATTCAACTGTCTTTGTGGCTGTCTTCGTGGCTTCATGGAAGTGTCAAGGTAGATCCGGTGCTGGCAAATCCTGGGATCAACGCTAGTCAGCTCAGGATAGGACCACGAGAATGCAGCAACACATTTCTTTATCATCACCAACAACTTCTTTTTCTATTCAGGAGCAAGGGCAGCATTGATAATTACCGATTTACCATTTTGCAAGAATGCATACTCTAAGTGAGTCGGTAGGGATTTTAGTTCAAAGGGCTCTTGTTTAAAGCTCTCTGCGATCTCTAGCTTTCCCCAATCATCAAAGTAATCAACGATGGAGGTTTGTTGATGAATCTCCTCCATCACATCCATGCTATCAACGTAGGCTTGCACTAGCCCCTCAGATGGTTCCATCCATATTGTGCTACTAGCACGATCAGCTATCAGCCACTGGGTGCCTTCTTGGTTAGTGGCTGCTGCGTATAGGCACTGTTGAATTGGTGATTCCTCGGTACACCGACTACATGCTTGAATGGATGTCTGCTTGGTAGACCATAACTGCTACACACAGTTGCACCCCGAGTCACTGTATGCAATGCATGGAACTCTTTTCTTCTTGATCTTCCCAAAAGGATTTTCCTTTGAAATTTCTAGAGACAGATCTCGGAGTCCTAGTCGTGCATCCACCATGCTTAGCCAGGCTCTCCCCATGATGATTGGGAAGTTCCCCTTACAGTTTTCTACACAGATCACCAAGAAGTCAGCAGGGTAGGATCACCCATAAACGGTGGTCACAATGTCCTCCACCAAACCCAAAGGAACGATGATGGATTGATCTACTAACTCAAGCCAGATGTCACTCTTCTTTAGCGAGGGTAGGTTCCAGTTCTTGTACATGTCATGAGAGATTAAATTAACCCCTGACCCTGAGTCCAAAAGAGCATTACACAGCTCATTCCTAGCCACCTGAAGATATATGAGGGGGCTTCTCGGATTTGTTAATTTCTGGGAAAGATAACCTACTTTAATCCAGTCGATCACAGCATGTGTAAGCATGATCGTTTGGACGTTGAAGTGTGATGGAGCGGAGGACTGCTCAGGCGGTATGATGGTAGAGGCGTTGGTAGGTTCGGAGGCATTGGCCATAAGCATAGGTGAGGGTGTGTTTAGATTATTGGGCTAGAAGAAAGGAAGTTTGCGTGACTTGGATTCCGGTCCACTTGGCCGAGGTGCTGATTGTAAGTTAACAGCCCTCGTAGCATTTTGTTGTTATAGTTGTGGTGGTATTTCTCCCTACATGGACAGAACAGGTGGCAATTAAGAGGGATGGTGTGGAGGAGTGGTAGAAGAAGGTGACAGAGGGTAGAAGAGGTGTGGACTTGGCCCCCTGGGTGATGGATATTGATGTCAAAAATATTCAAGGGGGTGGTAGTAACTGGGAAAGGCTGCATGACTAGAAGACTCTCTTGGAGAGACCGATTGCTTAACATAGTACCCATAAGGATCTGGCTGCTTGTAAGGGTACTGTTGCCTTGGAGGTGGCATCCCCCATGCTTGTGGTTGTTTCCACTGTTGAAAATATTCATACGCTTGTGGAGGCGTTCCACTTGAATAGTATCCTTGCTGCTGTTGGTGGAATCGCCTGGGGTTACCTTGTGGATAAGGAAACCTTCGAGGTGTTTGCCTCTACGCCAAATGAGGATTCAGGCATAAACCCCAGACTCTTGAAGGTGGGACACCACAGGACAACATCCCTTAGGATGTTCAAATTGGCATATGCCACATTCATCGTCCTCCTCGGTGTCAGAGTCTGCAACCTGTTCTGCTACTGCAACTTTCCCCTTACCCTTATGTTGGGTACGTTCAACTCCCTTCTTCCTGCGTCGATCACGGTCACTACCCTGCTCTTTAGACTCTTCTGAAATCTTCAATACACTTTGAAATTTCTCATCCAAAGAGTCCCACATCTTATCCACCTTTGTCGATATTTCAGATGCAAACTTTTGTAACGGCAAAGTCTTCCGGTTCACCACTGCTTCCAATGGTGACTCTACATCCTCATCACAAAATTGGACCTTCCTTTTTCTAAGAAAAGGGTCCCAGTTGAATTCTTCAGCACTCTCCTTTTTTCTAAGTCCTCCTTCCTCTTTGGCCACCTAATCAATAAGGCGCTGCAACTAATGGGCCCTTAGCTCTAATATCTGTCCCTTGGCATACACACCAAGGGTCTTTCATGTTTCAAAATGGAGCCTATCAATAATGTGATGAAGCTGTGCCCGGTAAGAGTAACCATGACTAAGGCACTGATGCAAAAATGAGTAATACCTGCTCATGGCGGTATCCAAGGGTTCATGATTCCCTTGTTTCCAACCTTAGATCTACCATCTTAGATTCGCCACTCTAGAGTATGTTTGATATTTGTCATTAAAGATTTCAAGCATCGTACTCCATCTTCTGATTGATTTCGGCTCCAAGGATCAGTACCAGCTTTCAACTTCTTTAATGAGTGTGCGAGGGAACAGCTTCAACCGTTGTCAATCATTATCAATGTTTTGCAGCGTGTAGGCATCATGGAACGCCTACAGGTGGGTCTGCGGATCACAGTTGTATCCCCCTTCAAATCTGGGGATGTTGTTCATGTCAACACGCTTGATCTGACTATCCTTCATGTGCTTACTTAGAATGTGAACTGCCTCTGTAATTTGGAGCAAGCTTTGAGTATCTAACAACGGCTCATCAGAATCATAGTCCTGTTGGAGACTATGACGTCTGTGATGGTTTTTGCTACCCCTTCTTTCATGCTGGTGAGGGCCATGCAATTGGTCATGTGCTTCCTCACATTTCCCCGCTTGAACCTACCTACCACTATCCTTTCTCTCTAGCCTTCCCTTGTGACGCTCAGAGCCTAAGCTAGATGAAGGCGAAGGAGATGGGGAGGACGGAGAAGAAGAAGAGGGATCGACACCACTTCAACGTCGATCTTCCCATATCCCTAGTGATGACCACGGTCATCTCCTCTAGCTTTGCTTCGTAACCCACCATCCCCTTGAGGATCATGCTCACTTGGAGGTTTGTTCTGGATGACTGATTGAAGGATTTACAGCCCCAGGTGAAGTTCGGTCGAATGAGTATCATGAAATATAGGATCTTCATCATCTTGTGGCCCTGACGAGAATAAGGGGTTACTAAAATGTTTCCCCTTATGGTGTTCATATCTCTTAGCTTGCTGCTGATCTCTTGTCCGTTGAGCTTTTGTGGGACAATAATCCTAGTAGTCATGGTCCTCCATAACATACTCTGCCACTCAGTCCTGGATGCCCAATCTGCCCAAATTATGATATAGCATCGCAGGAGCTGCTCGGTCGAGCAGTAGCACAATGCTACCCTCCATGTCCTGCCATCGAAGATGCTCATCCTAATGTAGGATGAATGTGAAATATGGGACATATTCATCGAGATGTTTATACATCACCCGACATTCTTACGGCACTGGTGGTTCAAATACCTCCTTCCTGTGAGAAGACATATTGGATGTCAAATGGTCCATGTAACCAATGTACCTTAATTAATTAACTTAAATTCGCCTAACATGCAAAGATATTCCTATCCTGGGTCCAATCCAATGACTTAAATGATAATTTAACTAAAGTTAGATGATATATGCAAGACTAATAGTCCCCGAAAACGATGCCAATGATGAGCGGCTAGGTATCCCTATGCCCAACCATACAAATCACGAGCGTTCACATGTGACTCGATCGAAATCTGCAAACTATAAGCACTTAACACATACCAAATTTCTAACCAGTGAAACCTTGTGTTAGAAAGGTTGTTGTCATCCTAATCTCACTTGTGAAGTTCTATTTACGATGGTTAAGTGAGACTAAGGCTAATGATTTTTATATATTTTTAATTATCTTTTTCGGTGATTAATTGAAGTGTGAAAGGTAAGGAATAAACTATTATCTAATCTCTAATTATCCTAGTTTATATTCTAACTACTCCTAGCATAAGTATCCAGTTCCATCTTCCGAGCATGTTCTGAGCATTTCCTAACACTACTGGGTTACCAGATGTTAAGCGTCACTGGGTTTACCAAGTGTCAGGATTACGTTCGAGATGGTCGTACTTATGCCTCAAACGAACTACGAATGAAAAATAACAATTGGAATTATAATAATGAAAACATAAATAATCAACAAGTAACTAATAAAACATAAACACTTTAAACTATTTAAGCAACAAGTAATTAATAAACCATAAACACATTAAACTATGAATGCATGAAATAACTAAGTCCAAATGCTGGAAGGTATGCTTGAACAGTTCGTCTTTATTGTCATCACGCTAATGGGCTCAGATACATCAACACTCGAATAAAGATCTGATCACTTTTCTTACACCTGCTATGGGCACTTGGAAAATATTTTATCTCTTGCTGGAGCAAAATGCAAGAGGTTCGCTACTGTATGCCTGAAATCATCGGTCTTCGGCTGGAAGGGAATAGAGACCGTGGGATCGCAGGACGAGAACAGAAGACCCTGCCTTCACCTGAGGGCGAGCTGGAATGCACGAAGGTAGAGTACCTTGGGTGGTTCACACGCGGATCAGACAAGGATTTCCCCGCGCATACGCAAAGTGCTATATGCTAGGTTATGCGTAAATGACGTAGCGAGCGTAAACAAAACGTAAACGGCGTAAAACAGATGCGAACAGAGCTGAGGCGTAAATGGGCATAAACAGAATGTGTGTGCCAAATTGACGTAAAACTGTAAACAATATTATGCAGCAAATGTAACAATGATATTACAGAATGAGAATACAGTGCACCGGTCTAACGCAGTTGTGGCGAAGCACAAGGCGGATGAAAAGCCCTGGCGGATGAGAGGGTGGCAGGCTGGTTTACGCTGTAGGCACGCCGTAGGGACTGTGCATAGTGTACAGGTTTTCTAGCGTAAGGGGGTTTTGAGCTCTGGTGCGCAGCGTAATTGCTCCTGGGTATGCTCTGGATTTTGCCAACCGTCTGGGGGAAGTGGAAAAATGGGGTTTTTATACCAATTATTACGCTAGACTCGAGTTAGGAGACATGTGGCGCGTTGACCGGGTGCATACAATTTACAAATGTACAACATATTACATCTACTGGGCGTATACACGGGGCGTATACGCTACATCAGGCTGGCGTATACGCTGGATGTGCGGGGCATGTTTGAACTTGGTGGAGATGCCATGGACGCTGGGCGTACATGCTGACAATGGCTGGGCATATACACCGGGCGTATATGCTGACGGCTGCCGACTTGTTTCAATTCTTGCTCTTCGGTGCTGTCTTCATTCTGTCATTGAGACTTCATTGTCGGGCGTGTGCATCTGTGGTATTTGCCGAGCGTACAGGTGTGGCATGTACATCGGGCATGTACGTCAGATATCTGCACTGGGCGTATACGCTGGATGTGTACGCTGGGGATGTTGGGTGTATACGCTGGGCATATACACTGTTGATGCTGGGCGTATACGCTGATGCTGCACACTTAGTGAAAATTAAGCCTCTTGATTCCCAAAGTTGCGCTGTGTGATGCCAAATGTAGCCATGGTTGTTCGTGGGTCCCAGGGACCTTCTTCTTGCTGGAGAAGTACCAAGCTCAAAATTTTGTGGTGTTTCATTGGCCCCTCTTTGTTGACGCTTGGAGAAATCAACTCAAGAAGCATCGACAAAGAAGTGCAAAACACCACAAGCAGCTTGATATAGACTTTGTTTGTTGCCACTCGACTAGACATCATCGCATCGTGTTCAGTAGCACATGGGGTCAAAAAATGGGAATTTGTAGCTGTTAGGAGGAAAGAGATCGTGGGGGAGTGGCAACTCCCCAAAAAAATTGTGCTGGGAGATAGGGTGCTCGGGTGTGCAACATGCTGGTCCTTGTCAATAGCCATGGTTTAGCAGACTCGGAGTTCAGACATGCGAGGGGCGGTCTTTGGCAGAAGAAGGCTCCTGGTTAGTGTTCAAGAGAACTTGTTGGCAAGACCAAAGCCACGGGGAGATGCGTTACATGCTTTGGAGGAACAAGGCTCGTGTTCAATGTTTGGGGGACCTGTTGGCGGAGAGCCAGAGCCATGCAACTAGATGCTTCTTGACTGTCTTGGACATGAGTACTTGGTTTTGAGACAACTGCCTTCCCGCCTGGGGTTTATATGGGAAGTGCTAGGAGTCTCGTTTTTTTTTACGTAAAACTGTAAACTTTGCATTGATTTTGTACTCATGTGCGACAGTGTGTGATAGCATGTTCGAAGTTTTGGGTGTATTGGATGTATCAGAGGTATGATTGAATAAAATGTGTTTGTAAACGGATAGGGATTGAGTCGGTGAATGGGGATGTACTAGTGAATGGTTTGATTCAGTCTCGCCATGTGTGCTGTGAACATTGTCCCATCTTGCTGCTTGTGACAAAATGCATTCTTGTACGAAAAACCTCTGGGTGCCATTCTGCAAACACAACTCCAAGGAGACAAGAAAACCATGAGTGAATGATCGAGCTTAGACTTACGCGGCGGTAGATTGTATGTCAATAGCAGCAGGGTTGGTAGGATCTTCTGATGGCGGGTGATGCAGTGATGAAGCGTGAATGTGGTGGCAGATTGATGAACCAGCGATGAACTTGCTAGTTTATAGCCTTGGCAGACTAATATGGGTTAGTTTTATGTCGTAACCCGCTGGACATTGCCTGTTTAGCGTCGTGGCGGACGTTACATTGCCAGTTTTTAGTCTTAGCGGACTATAAGGAGGTAAGCTAGTTTATAGTCTTAGCGGACTCCTACGGTTATGATGGTGGAAGTTTACTGTTATACCAGACGGGTGCTAGTTTATCGTCATTGCGGACACTGTGGGGTATTAGTTTATTATCATGATGCCAGGACAGTTGTGGTATTAGTTTTGAGTCATAACGAAGGACTGTTCTGTGGTATCAGTTTACCGTCATGATCCCAGGAAGAGCTGTGGTATCAGTTTATAGTCATGACTCCAGGACTTGCACGTACCTGAGCTCGTACTTCAAACGTAAAACGGTTTTAGATACAAGTAATTGGTCGGATTGGCAAGCTTGTTTCCTTCCATGTCAGCTAGTTTGAATGCTCCATTTTTGAATGCTTTAGTGACCAAGTAAGGCCCTTCCCAATTAGTTGAGAATTTGTCCGAGTGTTCCCGAACGACTTTAAGCACAAGGTCACCTTCTTTGATAGGGCACTTATTGATGTCATGCCGATGTCATTGCCGTTGTTGTTTTTGGTACCATTCGATCTGATCGAGGGCGCGCACATGTTCTTCCTCCACCGAGTCAAGATCAACGTCGCGTAGGTCATTGTTTTGCCCGTCGTCGAGGAGCCCAGAAAGTGTGATCCTTAAAGATGGTACCTGCAGTTCCAAAGGCAAAACAACTTCTGAACCGTAAACAAGACTGTATGGTGTCTTACCTGTCGAAGTTCGGTGCGTAGTATGGTATGCCCACAATGCGTACGTCAATTTCTCGTGCCACTTTTTTTTTGCTTTGGGTAAGCATTTTCTTAAGTATTGTAATAATTGTCTTGTTTGTTGCTTCCGCTTGTCCATTGCTCTGAGGATAATAAGGGGATGAAAACGAGTGTTTGATCCCTAAATTTTCACAAAAAGCTTTGGTTTCGGCACTACTAAATTGTGGCCCGTTGTCAGTGATGATTGTCATGGGGATGTCAAAGTAGGTTGCAATGTTTTCTAGAATGAAATTGCACACGTGCTTGGATGTAGTTTTTCGAAAGGGAGTAGCTTCTACCCACTTTGTGAAGTATTCTGTGGCAGTGATAATGAAACTATGGCCCGCGGAAGACTAGGGGGTTATCTGACCAATGAGGTTCAACCCCCACTTTTGAAAGGGCCATGTGATTTGCGTTGTATGCAACTCGTTCGGTGGGACATGTATCAGATTGCTGTGTTTTTGACAAGTACTACATGTTTTGACTTTGGTGAGACAGTCGTATTCCATGTGTGGCCAATAATAGCCCAAGCGCCTGATTTTCGTTGCCATGGCCTTTGGCGCTATGTGTCCTCCACATAGTCCTTCATGTACTTGTTCAACAATAGTGTGGACATCGGTACTACTAACGCATGTTAGCAATATGCCTTCGTAGGATCGTCGGCACAGTGTGTTTCCTACCAGGGTATACTGCTTAGAACGTTTCCGCACTGCGTCTCTTTGTGCATTTGTTAGATGTCGTGGTGTTTCGCCGCGTAGAAGGTATTCTTTGATGTCATCATACCATTCTACCGCGTGTGTTGAACTAATAGATGCGATTGGCAATGTGTCAAGGGTGTCAGTGATTGGTTCAGCACAACTGGTTATGGAGCTTGGCAACATGTGGAACATGTTTGGAGATATGTTTAGTGCTAATGTGGCTAACGCATCTGCGATGGTCTTATCATTTCTGGAGACGTGTTGCACATCAATGTTTCCGAATTGCCTCATTAGGTGTTTTGCCAAGTCGCAGTATGGTTGTAAATGTTGGGCTTTGCATGTGTAAACATCTGTGACTTGGTTTACGACCAGTTGCGAGTCCCCTCTGACTACGAGCCGTGTGATGTTTAAAGCCAGAGTTGCCGCGAGTCCTCTAAGGAGACCTTCATACTCTGCTATGTTGTTCATACAAGGAAAGTCGAAACAATAGGCAAAGGGTCGGATCTCCCCAGAGGGAAAGGTGATGACAGCGGCTGCACTTCCTCGTCGAGAGGTCGATGCCCCATCAAAGTTCAAAATAGCGTCGTAGTCATCGGGCACTATGTCTATGGCGCTTATATTCTCATCTGGGAAGTTTGGGTCTATCGTTGCTTGGTCGTGCGTTGGTGATGTTGTCATTTGATTTACTATAGCTTGACCCTTGACTGATGATTGCGCTACGTAGTACAGGTCAAACTCGGCTATCATGGATTTCCATCGAGCTATTCGACTCATTTCATAAATATTCCCTGTTATGGCTCTCAGCACATTGTCCTTGCAAATGATGTAAACTTGGTTGCGGAAGAGGTAATGTCGCCATTTTCTTAAAGATAAGACCAAAGCTAAACATGACTTCTCCACATCGTTGTACCTTTTCTCATGGGCAACTAATGCGTGGCTCAAGTAATACACAGGGACCTCGGTTCCATCATCTCGTTTCTGGCAAAGCATAGATGCGATGGACGAATCTGAGGTAGCGAGGTAGATGTAAAATAGTTTATGGTTTTGGGGTGGATAAACTGTAGGCATTCGGGCAAGTGCTGTCTTGATGTTCTCGAATGCTTCTTGACATTGCGGAGTCCATTCAAAGTGGACATTCTTGCGTAACAGGTGGTTCATGGGTTTTAGTTTATCTGTCAGTTTTTCTATGAAACGCCTGATGAACTGTAATCTACCTTGTAGACCTCGAAGTTCAGTAAGGTTTCCTGGTGGTTTCAGGTTTGTTATGGCCTTAACTTTATCGGGGTCTACTCGTATCCTTGCTTCGGATGCTATAAATCCAAGCATTTTGCCCGTTTTGACGCCGAAGACACACCTTTTCGGGTTAAGTCTCAATTCGTACTTTAGACAACGTTTTAATACTAAATCTAGGTCTTGTACATGTTGTCCCTCCATCTTTGACTTAACCATGATGTCATCCACGTATTCGTTGAGCGAGTGTAGCATGTAATCGCTGAAAATGAATGTCATTGCTCTTTGATACGTGGCCCCAGCGTTCTTGAGACCAAAGGGCATCATCGTATAGTAAAAAGTTCCCCATGGGGTCATGAAGGTTGTCCTAAGTTGATGTTCTGGATTGATACGTATCTGATTGTATCCTGAAAAACCGTCCATAAAAGATAATAAGGCATGCCCGGCGGTCGAATCAATGAGTTGATCGATGCTGGGTAGGGGAAAGTCGTCTTTTATAGTGGCTACATTCAGATCTCGAAAGTCAATGCATAGGCGAATGCTTCCGTTTTTCTTCCGGACAATGACCATGTTAGATACCCACTCGGCATAATCGACAGCCCGAATGAATCTAGCCTGATAAAGTTTGGTGATCTCATTGCGAACTGCCAATGCTACCTCAGGTCTGACTTTTCGTGCCTTTTGTTTTACTGGTCTCAACTTCGGGTCAAGGATAATGTTGTGTTGGACAATTCTAGGATCTAACCCGGGCATGTCCGTGTAGGACCAAGTGAACGCTTTCATATTTTCCCTAAGCACATTCTGGATATCTTGGGCCGAGTGCGGTTGTAGTAGTGTGCTTAATTTTAAAATTTTAATTTCCTCATCGGGCATGGTAATGGGGGTTTCAATCGGCGGATCCTCGATGATACCTTCGGCCTCAATGTCAAGGAATTTTGTCATGGCTTCGTAACCGTCTACTGTTTGCTGTGTCGAGGTTATGACTACGTCGTCTGTTGGCAAACTTTGGTTGATGGAGTTTATGTTAACATCTCGTGTGATTTTGCCGTAGGGTTCGTCAATGATTAACGACGCAGTTAAATGCTGGCAGTCCATTGAGCTCGCTCCCGCCAATAAATAGAGAGCGGGATAAGAAAGAGGGAGATTGTTCTATGCCTTTTGATAATTTGAAACTATGTGTAGATGCATAATGGTGGATTATCATCACACCGGGACGTACAACAGTTTAAGGCCATATCGGGCCATGAGTGGCAGTTTACGGCCGTACTGGGCCGAAAGTGGCAGTTTAAGGCCTTACCGGGCCGAAAGTGGCAGTTTAAGGCCTTACCGGGCCGAAAGTCGGATGGGGAAATGACAGTTTAAGGCCGTACCGGGCCATGATGGCGGTTTAAACTAGAACACTCAGAGTAAATGTGTAAAATGGGGTTCACAGAGGAACCAAGACGTCGCAATCTCTATATATATGTTTTTCGTTTTTAATTTTTTTAATTTTTTGGACGAAAAATAAGGAGAAAAGGCAAAAAGGCAAAAGAGGCGTAATGGCGGATTACAGGGCGACGTCAGCATCAGCGCTATATAAAAAGGGGGGGGGGGGGTCCATTTGCTTCTTACTTTGAAAGCGACAGAGCGTAAGCGGCAGCGTAAACTGTGAAAGCGTAAGCGTGAACTACATTGCCTTAACGTAAGTGTAAATTTCCTCGTGAGCATAGATGCCGACAAATAACCCCAACGTAGACGTGCAGCATTAAACCTCAGCGTAGATGCAGAGTGTAAGCTTTCAGGCATCAGCGTAGACACTTCTTTTGTTCAGCGTAAACTTGTATCATCAGCATAGATAGGCCGAGATGGGCAAGGGCAAAGAAGTGGAGGGCCAGGGGAGGAAGGGTCCCGAATTGACCTTCACGGGGGAGACGGAAGCTATGCTGCAAGGCCTGCCCAGGCCAAGGATTCCATCCTGGCCCGTGACATCCCACAGGTAGGCTTTGATCTCTGCCTCCAATTATTTTTGTGCTTTTTCACTTACAGCGTAGATAGTCTCGACGTACACGCTGAGCGTAGGGGTTTTAGGCATATGGGGTTTTGCGGCGTATACGCCGAGTGTCACTTTAGGGCATAAAGTTGTGTCAGCATAAACATTTTTCCTGTACTAGCATATCAGCGTAAGCCATTGTGTCATGAGTTTTTTGTGCAGTCTTGTCAGCGTGCTTTGCTTGTTTTATCAGCATAAATTCTGTTTGCTGCAACGACGTATACGCTTGGGGTTTCAGCATAAACTTGTTTCGTTCTAGCGTAGACTGGTTTATTCCGTGCTGGCAGATTGCTTATGCTTAAATCGAGCTACGGCGTATACGCTGAGGGTTTCGTCAGCGTATACGCTGAGCATGAGACAGTTCATTGTTGGCGTATACGCTGAGTTAGGCAGCGTATATGCTCAGTGTAAAGCGTATACACTAAGTTTACACCACGTATTACGCTAAGTGTGATCAGCTTCGCCAGTATATACGTNGGGGGGTTCTAGAATACTGTATGTGCACGGGCAGCTATGAACAATGTATTGTTGAGATAATCTAACCCTCGTGGCAATAGTGCCCACACGCGCGTTAATGGGCATGTAGACCGAGGCCCGCGGGTAGTACCATCTTCGTTAACAAAAGGCCCCTCATCAATGTCCTATATGAAAACCATGACACCCTCTACAGCCCCCGGCAACATCTCCTCAAGCACGTTCCGTGCAGTCACCTCGTCAAAATTTGACCAGATGGATACCTCGAAATTGTCCAATAAGAAGGACAGAAATTTGCACGTGCCTCCCCTAAACCAAACCCCATCTTCGTCCACGGTCAAATCCGGGGGAACCTCGCCATCCTCAATAGGGCACACCCATGTTAACACCCCAACAAGCTCGACAACGATAAGGAAGCGCTTGCTGTCCCTGCAAACAATCACGATGCCATGACAGATCAGCCCGAAAAGCGAAAGTCTACATCGTAAATCGACATTTGAAATCTGAAAAAATTTTACTAACTGTTTGCATTCAGCGTATATGCCCCATAGATCGACGTATATACTGGCGAAGCTGATCACACTTAGCGTAATACGTGGTGTAAACT
>MNCI01016227.1:2209-13866 GCA_015680685.1 Gnetum montanum | reverse complement strand
CCTCATGGAGCTTTTCATGACCCCGAATCCTGACGTTTCCATTGGGGAGATGATTGGGATTGTGGACTCTTTTAATGAGCCTGTCTCATACTACAGCACCCAGATTAAGGGTGTGAAGGTAGTTTTCCATCTGTCGCCCAAGTTCTTTTCAAACCTATTTGGCGTACCGGTAGATGACTTAAATGTAGTATTAGACAGAGCTCATAAAGAGCTCTAGACGATTCGGGAGTTGGAAGATTGGCTAGGCATGGCCAAGGGTGCCAAGGGATTCCCGATGCAGGGGAAGGCACGATTTTTGTTGTTGGGCATGCACAAGGAGATAGTGCGGTTGCGTTCGAATGTCGAGGCACAATCCCATTTCACCTTTGCATTTTTCGCCGGTTATCTTCGCCGTTTTGCTGAGTTCCTAGTAGTTCGCGCAGACAACAAGTTTGTTCTGCGAGATCAGGATCAAATATCCCGCCCGTGGATCAATCACTTGTTTGACACAGCTAAATCCCAAGATGCACCTGAGGGCATTGATGAATCCACTTCTATTACTACAGGGGGATCATCTGGCGGTTCAATCCACACACATGATAGTTTGGGGTTGGAGCCAGACGAGGTACCCTACATTGCTAGAAGGGTAGAGTGGGTCATCAAGGAGACCGTTGGCCAGGCTAAATCAAAGCTAAAGAGGCCTGAGCGCCCAGCTGGGGAAGTCTCTAGTGTAAGCCAGCCATGCGTGAAGTGGATACGCTTCAAGATGCCTTGTAAACGGGCCTCGCTCATTTAGTACTTTGTCGTTTTTGTTTTGTTTACAACTTTCACTTCGATCGCTTATGCGTTATTGATGTCTTTGGCTTGATTTGAAAATAGTGAGGAAGCAGGCTCTAGAGACGATCACTGAGGAGGAGGAGAATAACACGGAGAAAAACAACGAGGAGGAACATACTGAGAAGAATCAGAGCGGGAGAACGGAGGAGTTAAGGGATAATACCATGGAAACAGAGCCATTAGACGATCAGGATGGTATCAACCAGATGTTTAGCAGCTTCCTGAAGGGAGACCTGGATCTGGGTGACCCCCCAGAGGGTGACAAGGAGCATGGTATGTTTTTCTCTTTATCTCATTTCAATTTTTCCCGTCAGTCATCATTTTTGTGGAATATTTTTTTCTTATTTTTTGCATTTTTTAGATGAAGGCAGCAAGACCAGGACGGTGCGTTTGGATGTACCTATGAAGACGGTTCCCTTGGAGAGGACCGTTGAGGTTAGTTCCCGCACTCGTGAGCCACTTGCTTGGTTGGAGATGCCAAGCAAAATGGATTTTGTGGCTGGGCTCGCAGAGGAGGTCACTGAACGGATCTAGGAGGCCCACCCTGACATAGGTATATATTATCTAAAGGTTTGGAATTGCACATCTTGTTTGTATCGTCCTAACATTCATATTTTTCATGTGGATAGGCGCTAAATTGAGATGGGATCCCTCTGAAAGTGTTAGCATAGAAAGTTTAACCGAACTTTCCCTAGAAGTGGAACATGTGCCAAGGCCTATTTACGATGGAGTTGCAGAAGGTTTTGTGCACAATGCTAAGTCGTTGTGGACCTGTAGGCGTTCCATTGAGTAGTTGTGGCTACAGATTCAGGCAAAAGAGAGGGAAGTCTCTGAGTTGTCGGTGGAGCATGATGATCTGAAGGCTCGGTATGAGTTCGCCGCTGCCAGATTAAGCGGTGATCGCTCCTGGCGAACATCCGAGGTCACATACACTAGATATTGGAATTTATTGAGCCGTCATGCATCGCTGACTCGGAGAATGGCGGAGCGCAAAGCCCAAATTGATCTCCTGAACCTTAAATGTCAAGATTGGAAAGCCTTTGCTTCCAAGGTTCGTAAGTGGGGCCAGGATGAGAAAACTCACAAACATTACTACAAGAAGTCGCTAAAAGAGGTGTCTATTGAAAAGCGGCAGCTAGAGATGTTTGTAGAGGGTTTGGGTTTGCATTCCGCTTTTGATACTTTTGCCCAGAATACAATTGTGGAAATGGAGTCGCCTACAAGGGTGATTACAACTACATCTGGGGAAGTGTCGGTTGGCGAATTCCCTCTGAAACGTCCTACCTAGTCAGTTGTCGACAAAGGAAAAACTTTGGTAGACGTTGACTTAGGTCTGGATGAGACAGATTGGGCAAGCGTTTCGGAGGAAGAGATCCTTCTTTGGCTGGAGTTCGGCTTAGAGCGACCTCCTATGGTAAGCGTTTTGTCCTTAGGAAATTTACTGAATAGTGCTTAAAACTTTGACATTCACCTATTCTTATGTTGGTTGTTCTTTTTGGTATTTTCAGGATGAAGGTGGCGATGATGCTCAAGAAGCTGGCCCCAGTGGAGCAGGGGCCTCCGATGCTGGTGGATCTAAAGGGGGCGATCCTCCCATCCCGGATGCTTAGGATTTTTTTTTTGTTTTTAAGTTTTTATTATTTTTGACTCGGACTTGTACAGGAATTGTAACTTGAAAATTTTGAGATGGGTGAAAATGGTTGACACTCGTAATTGTACAGCATTGGGTGTAAGAAAACTTTTTTCGTTATTTTGACTTCAATTGTGAATATGACATAGCAATGAAAATGTTTTGGCTTGTTTTTCTATTTTGTTTTAAATGTAAAGCAGGGATGTGATTGTAAATGCTGAACAGAAAGGAGAACAAAATATACGCGCATGAACTAGTTTAAGGCCATTTTGGGCCCCAGTCGTAAACGAGGAATATTTCGAATGACACGGGCGATTTTTATTTTTGACCGATCATTGCTGATCGTGGCTAGTTTTGCGTCTTTACGGACGTGATAGTTTAACGTCATTTCGGATAGGAAGTGTCGTTTAATAATAATAATTTTTTTTTGTTTTTCGATTTATCGTAGTTTAGTGTCATTTCGGACGAATGGTAGTTTAACGTTGTTTCAGACATGTTATAGTTTAACGTCATTTCGGACTGAGAGTATCGATATTATTGTAATAGTTTTTTGATTTTCTTGTTTTTAATATTAGGCGATATGTCAACCGGGATGATTCTGTATTCAGCGTCCCCTTCACTAATTACGTTAAACGGTAATTCAGCCCAAGGGACATCTGATGGAATGGCTTCCATGTCAGTGTTTTCAGATGTTTTGATAGTTGACGGGGGTTCTGTGTTATTTTCCATTTGAGATGTTGTATGTACAGCGTCAGACGCGGGTGTTTCTGTTTCAGGAAGCTTTTGTTCCATGTTTGAAGGCTTATTGCTTACCAGTGGATGCGCATTTTTATCATTTCGTTTAGGCTCCTCAAGTTCGACCTCTGATCCTTGGTCCGTGTCCACGTGTGACGAGATAATGGGCATAGCGGTCTCACCGTGTATGATGATTTCACCACCTTCATAAGGCAGGTGGATCTCCTGGTGTACAGGGGAGGAGACAGCTCTCAGTTGGGCCAACCAGGGTCTTCCTAATATCAGGTTGAACCCTGGCATCTCATCAACTACTAGGAATTCGGCAGATGTAGGGAACTGGTCCCCCGCTATGAAATTTAAGGTTATGGTACCTTTTACCATTACGTGTGACCCGTTGAATGAATTTAAACATGTAGTCGCGGTTGGTTTAATTAATTCAGTAAGCCCCAATTGTTCGACGATGGGATATGGTACAACATTTGTTGTGGCTCCATCGTCTACGTGGACCCTATGTATCTTAAACTGGTTGATACGTATCGTTATGAACATGGGGGCTGTTGTTATTTCCCTTGTTTTCTTGTCCAGCTTAATGTTGTCATCATTGAAGCTCAAGGGTTTAGGAGTGGTCCCGTGAGACGAGTACATTACCGCATGGATGGCGGGTTCGTTCAGGGACAAGTCCTCGCTTACCGGGATCGACATTAACATGCGTACTAAAGCTCAACGAAGTGTTTGGGATGTTAGCACCAAATCATACAAGCTCAACGAAGTGTTCTTTTGCTTCAATGCTTGGGTGACTTGTGTCAAGGCCGTTGCTAAATCTTTACTGTTTGGAGCATTTTTATCAGTGATAATTGGGTCCATTGGGCCCAACAGTTTTATTTCATGTTTTGTTGGTTCATCATTTTTGTTCGAGGCTGTCGTTTTAAGCGATTCATGTTTTCCAGATGATTCGCCTTCATTATCTGTGTCCGATTGGTTGTTAGGCGATGACATGGGCACAAAGTTGAGTGGAGTGGGCTTAGGGGGCCCCAGGGCTAACCGTTGGCGTTCCTTCTCCACACGTTCGTGTGTAAGCCTTTCTGCTAGGCGTTCTCGTGTGTGGCGTGAAGGTGGGGTTGGTCTTGGTGCCTGGGGCCGCCCTGGGATTCACACCACATACGGAGCTGGGCGGGGTTGCGGTTGTGCTGTTGGATGTGACTGGTTAGAAGGTGGCCCGGGGACCCTAATGACGTAGGGGCCGGGTTGGCCTGGCACTCGTGAGGTGGAGGTTTGGTAATCATTAGGAGTTTCGGGTATCCTAACGACATAGGGAGTTGGTTTTGGTGGAAGTTGAACCTCCGCTGTTGCGACCGTAAGTGGTACCTAGACTACGAAGGGGGTAGGCCGAGTACGAGGGGTTGATGCATTTGAGGGGATAACGGGAGGGACACGCACTACATACGGTTTGTCCCGTGTTATGGTGTTAAGCGTGGGCGTGGACATAGCAAGGGGAATCTGAACTACGAACGACCTATTAGGTGTTTCTTGTTTATATTGGGGATAGACAGTGTTAATGTCGGATGCTTCAAGATCATCATCAAGGTATATTGTATTAATGACGTATGGCGCCTCTTTGGTGTTTAGGGGGTCTTTATACACCCCCATAGCTTGATTTTGCGATTGGACCGGGTTGGCCTCGTCAAAAGTGATTTGGCCTTCATCAATCATCCGCTGAATATCCTGTTTCAAGGTGAAACAGTAATCCGTGCCGTGTCCATTTCGTTGATGGTAGTCGCAAAAGTGATCCATTCTGAAGCCTTTGGGTACGGGAGGCTCATCCGGCGTTGCTAAACTTGGGTTCTGAACTAATTGGCAGAATCGGTCATGTCTCTGGATGGCTGCGGGGGACAACTATTTATGTTTCATCCACCCAGCCTTCAAGAGTTGATCGAAGAGTTGGGAAGGCTTCATTGGCAGAGGCGTGTATTGCGAGGGTTCTTTCCTCTCGAAGTTTCGCATACGGTTCGTTGTTGGGTTTTGTAATGATGATGACTCTTGCACGGTTGTGGGAGTTGGTTTATTATAGTTAGTGGGGGCTGCGGGTGGTTTGTTTTGTTGTTGTGCCCCTACTATCGCCGCTATGGTTGCCTTAGCCTTCTCTTTATCTTTTTTGGTGTGTTGATTCTTAAAGGCTAGGTATGCAGGGTCATGGCTATTTTGGGCCGCTTCTTCTATGTTTTTAATTTGTACAAATGCTTGGTTAAGGTCACACACGTTAAGGTAATACAGCTTGGATTTAAAGAAATCGTTAATAGCTCCCTTGAAAATTGTGAGCAAGTATGTTTGGGATATCGGCTCGTGCAATTCGTTAAGGGCGGCGCTCCACCTCTGAATAAATTTCTGTACAGGTTCAAGCGGTGCTTGCTTAACCTGTGTGAGGCTGTCCAGGGTGGCCTCAGGCTTCAAGTTATACTTGAACCGAGTCACAAACTGGTGTAATAAGTCTTCCAAGGAGAAGACGAAATTCCTTGGCAGGGCCCGATACCAATCGAGTGCCCTCCCTACAAAGGACATGGGGAACACTCGGAGAATAGAATGGGGCCATGCCTAGAGCAGCGCGCATTCTAGCCTAAATGTTATCAAGTGTGCATTAGGGTCTGTCTCCCAATTGTATTTAGTTAGCGTTGGTAAAGAAACACCTTTGGGAAAGGTTAAGGGTGGGATAGATGAGTTGATGGGGTCATCTTGGTAGAAATCTACTACCTTCAGCTCCTCGTCGGCAGCTGTTTTGAGGCGTTTCACCTCGTCAGCTAATTCTTGCATCAGTTTCGTAGCGTCTGCCCAATCTTGGGCACTCGGCAACATTGTTGCTTGAGGTTGTGCTAAGTTATATGGGTTAGACTATTGGATGGTTGGTTGAAAGATCGAAAGTTGCACGGCCGAGGGTTGTACTTGTGGCACGTGATAGGGGAAACGCTATGGTTGCTATGGTGGCATCTATACTGGGGGAACGTTGGCTGGTTGAACCATATGTGGTGGTATGTTATAGTGAGGAGGTTGATGTTGCTGCGGTTGAGCGCCCATCGTTACTCGTGGTATAGCTACGTTTTGTGGAGGGACCCCCTGTTGGGTTACGGCGGTAGAAGGGGCTGTATGCGTTTGAATGTGCAGGATGTAGTGGACGGATGTGGATGCCGGTATCACATGTGGCATCCTTATCACTCGGGGTGGGAGTGTCACTCCCACGCTATCGTGAGGGGGTGGTGCTTGGGAAGATGGGCCGGCCGCTGCCTCGGGGATGATGGCTAGGGGGAGCGTGCTGAATTGCGGATCAGTTGGAGGCGGCACATGAGCAAATGAGGATGTGTGCGATGGAGGCATTTGCGTGTGAGTTATTCTGAGGGGTTAAAGACGCATGATCTCCCCTGTGTCTGGATGAAAATGGGATTAGCGTGTGCTTGCGGGCTGAGAGTGTGGTAGGAGTCCTTGTGTTCTGATTGAGCAGCAAAGTCATCCTCTTCCTCTAGTTGGGTCTCCAGCGCACGCTGACCTAGCGTGTGGCTCCTTTGTAGGAGGAGCTGCATGACGAGTCTCGAGTACTGCTCTGGAACTAGGATTACATCATATGGGGAAGGGTTGAACTCATGTCCTCCCCTATAAAAGAATTTGAACTGCCTCTTTACCTCCAGCTCGGCTCGGTCTACAGCCAGACCAGATTGTATCTTAATGCATATAAAATTATACTGATCCTGGGTTATGATGTCGGAGGCCAGGTCTCTCCCTTGCAACCTTAGGGACCGGCGGGGCCCCACGGTGGGTTGTACTCCCGGGTGTTGCGTGACAGGCTGTTGGACAGCCATGGTGTTCACGACGTCTGTTACTTGAGCCGTTGCAGCGGTAGTATTCACGGGGTTCATGATGAATTGTTAAGGGTCACATGGGGTAGAGGAGCGAAATTAGTGTACTTGGTACAGCGTAAACCAAGGGACAAAGTGTAGCGTATACGCTTCAACGTTTGGCGTATGGCATCGGCGTAGACAGCGTATACAGCATAAGGGGCATGACGTATACGCTAGGTAGTGTATACAACTTCGGCGTAAATAAAGTACAGCGTAAAAAGAGTACAACGTGAACAAGATAAAGTGTAAAAAAGAGTACGGCGTAAAACAGGCACAACGTAAAACAGAGTTCAACGTAAAACAGGCACAACGTAACACAGAGTTCAGCATGGAGGATGCTCAGTGTGAAACAAGGGACAGCGTAAATACTGAACAGCGTAGACGCTGTACAGTTCACAAGATGAGTTTTCAGGCTAGGCTGCGTAGATGCTGGGGTTTCTGTGGACAATCCACGTGAAGTTGGTAGCGTATACGCTAACAGACTTGCAGAGTTTGACGCAGGGCAGCGAAAACGCTGATAAGCGTAGACGCTGATGAGCGTACAGGCAAGGTTTTCGGACGAGGCTGAGGTTTCAGCAGAAAATGGCGTGGTTGGTGGCGTATACGCTCAACAGTGTAGACATCGAGAAGTTTGCAAATGAGAAAATGGCCCTCCTTCTAGCGCCAATTTCTGTACTGCCTGAAATCGTCGGTCTCCGGCTGGAAGGGAACAGAGACCGTGGGATCGCAAGACGAGAACAGAAGACCCTGCCTTCACCTGAGGGCGAGCTGGAATGCACAAAGGCAGAGTAGCTTGGGTGGTCCGCACGCGGATCAGACAAGGATTTCCCCGCGCGTACGCAAAGTGCTATACGCTGGGTTATGCGTAAACGACGTAGCGAGCGTAAACAAAACATAAACGGCGTAAAACAGATGCGAACGGAGCTGAGGCGTAAATGGGCATAAATAGAATGCGTGTGCCAAATTGACGTAAAACTGTAAACAATCTTATGCAGCAAATGTAACAATGATATTACAGAATGAGAATACAGTGCACCGGTTTAACGCAGTTGTGGTGAAGCATAAGGCGGACGAAAAGCCCCAGCGGATGGAAGGGCGACAGGCTGGTTTACGCTATAGGCACATCGTAGGGACTATGCACAGCATACAAGTTTTTCAGCGTAAGGGAATTTTGAGCTCTGGTGCGCAGCGTAATTGCTCCTGGGTATGCTCTGGATTTTGCCAACCGTCTGGGCGAAGTGGAAAAATGGGGTTTTTATACCAGTTGTTACGCTAGACTCGGGTTAGGAGAGACGTGGCGCGTTGACCGGGTGCATACAATTTACAAATGTACAACATATTACATCTGCTGGGCGTATACGCGGGGCGTATACGCTACATCAGGCTGGCGTATATGCTGGGCGTATATGTTGGACGTGCGGGGTGTGTGTGAACTTGGTGGAGATGCCATGGACGCTGGGCGTACATGCTGACAATGGATGGGCGTATACGTCGGGCGTATACGTTAACGGCTGCCAACTTGCTTCAATTCTTGCTCTTCGGTGTTGTCTTCATTCTGTCATTGAGACTTCATCGTCGGGCATGTGCATCTGTGGTATTTGCCGAGCGTATAGGTGTGGCGTGTACATCGGGCGTGTACGTCAGATATCTGCGCTGGGCGTATATGCTGGGTGTGTACGCTGGGGATGTCGGGTGTATACGCTGGGCGTATACGCTGTCGATGTTGAGCGTATACGCTGTTGATGCTGGGCGTATACGCTGGGCGTATACGCTGATGCTGCACACTTAGTGAAAATTAAGCCTCTTGATTCCCAAAGTTGCGCTGTGCGACGCCAAATGTAGCCGTGGTTGTTCGTGGGTCCCAGGGACCTGCTTCTTGCTAGAGAAGTACAAAGCTCGAAATTTTGTGGTGTTTCAGCTACAACTACTCAAAAAGATGCCTAAATTAGGTAGAAGGCTCTCATATTTATAGGCTGGGAAGGATGGCTGCGTAAATGGGGCCACGTCGATGTAGGGTGGCTACGTTGATGGGCCTGCGTCAATGCAGCCACGTATACGCGGGCCCATATATGTGGCCCAATCGACGCATTGACTCTTGACACTTCATCAATGGGCCATAACAGGACAACATCTCTTGGAATGTTCATAGTTGTACACATTGCATCCATTTTCATCTTCCAAACTTGAGTTTGTAACCTCTTCCACTACAAAAACTTTTCCCTTGTAATTTTCTTGTCTATTATCCCTCTTCTTATTCTTATCCTTGTTCTTGGTGAATACTTGTTCAGTTTTCTCTTCTACTATCTTAAGTGTTGTTGCAAACTTTTCATCCATAAAGTCTCACATTTTCTTTACATTTGTTGCAATATCATTTACTAATTTTTGGGTTGGTAGAATTTTTTTTTGAATCACATCTTCCATGGTTTCCTCTTCTTGTGTCTCATAAATTCTTACATCTCTTCTCTTAAGAGTAGGATCTTTGTTATACTCTTTAATTAACCCTCTCTTATGTATCTCCCCTTCTTCTTTTGTCACTTGGTCTAATAACCAATGGATTTAATGTATTGTCATTTCAAAAAATCTTCCTTGGGCATACACTTCAAGGATCTCTCTTATTTCTTAATGCATCAATAATGTGTTGCAATTATTCTCTTAGAGAAAATCTGTGACTTAGACATCTATGTAATAATGGATAATATTTTCTCATTGTTGCATTAAGGAATTCATATATCTCTTGCTTCCATCTTTGGATTTATTTTCTCAAGTTAGACACTCTTGAATAGCTTTAATACTTGTCATCCAAGAACTCTATCATGGTACTCCATCATCTGATTGATTTTGATTCAAAGGATTTCTACCAACTTTCCACTTTCTTTATGAGTCTTTTGGGAAACTACTTTAATTTCTACTAATCATTCTCTATGTTCTATAGGATGTAAACATCATGAAATGCTTAAAGGTGACAATGTCGATTTACATTATATCCCCCTTCAAACATTAGGATTTTGTTCATATCAAGTTGCTTGATGCAACTATTCCTTAGGTGCCTAAGTTGTATGTGTACTACTTCTCTAATGTTGATAATGTTTCGAGTGGTCAATAAGGGTTCTTCATAGCCTTTGAGCTTGTAATCTCTATTGTAGTAGTGACCCTTTCAATGCTCATAATGTTCTCTTCTTTCATGCCTTAGTTCCCTTTCTCTATCTTTTTCATCATCATCTTCCTCATTAGGATGCTTTCTTGTATTGGTGTATTTGTCATGATCTATCTTCTCTTCCTATTATGATTCCTTGGTCTACATTCTCCCTTGTTAAAGTTTGTTGATGAGTGTAATGAAGAGGATGAAGGACTTGGAGAATGGTGTTAATTGGTTCTTCTTGTATGACTGCTTGATTCATCTCTTTTGGGTCAATTGGAGGTCCTAGGCCTTGAAATCCTCCTACGTTTGAAATCCACCTCATCTCTTCTCAAAGTTTTTGCAAGGGCTAAACGTAATTTTGACTTCATAGGATCTTCAATGTACAAAATAGGTGATCAAGAACTAGATCTATGAGAATGATGAGACTTCTCAAATTTGTATGGTATATATTCCTTCTCTATAAGGATGCTTGTTTGTGGTGCCTTTTTTCCTTTCTCTTGTTCAAATGTTGCTGCTATAATAACATCTTTTCATGCTTAGGCCTCTATTAGTTAGTATGGCCTTGTCATGTTCTTGGTAACTTGGTAGCCTTCTTAGGCATGGAAAAGACTTGATTTCAATAGAGTTGCTTAGAGCATAAACAATGTTGAATGATTAGGTGGCAATATAATGTTACATTGGAAGTATCTCCATCTAAACTAGTCATCCTATAGAAAATAAGTGTACAATCAGGATAATAAGAATCAGTATGAGCATGTGATATTCTACTTTGCATCAGTTCACTCTAATTTTCTTCATTATGATTTCTATCATTGTTTTCATTAATATCAATGGGAGATGGAGTTTTTACTTTATGTGTGAAGCCATTTTTTAAAAGTCTTTTAACATTCATGAATGTGTTTTTCAAAAATTATTCTAAGTGTGTGAAAGATAAGCTTAACAATACTTGATATAGCAAACTATGTTAAAATCAACTAACTAGCAAACATTGATACATCCTCGATAACAACACCAATGATGAGTGATAGAGAATTCCAACACTCAACCATACAAGTCACAAGTGTTAATGCATGAACAAATTGTAATCCCTTGATGGATAAGGTAACTGTACTAGTGAGTTGATGACAAGTTTGCAATCATTATCTTCTCACTTAGAGTTAGCAAAGTGCAAAATATATGGGTTAACTTTCTTTGAGGTTGATGAGTGGCGGGTATCCCTACACTCAACCATACGAAATGAGCATAGCACGTACGATCTGGTCGAACTCCACAGACTAAATGCCTAAACGCTGCAAGGAACACTTGGGGTTAATTAATCGTTATCTTCCCAAACTTACTTGTTGTTGTCACGGTGTATGGTTAAGTAAGTCTGAGGTATATGATTTTTTTGGTATTTTCTGGTTTTTCTCCTATGCTAAGAGGTGAAGGGTAGAGAGGCTAGAACTAACTCTAACTT